>JAGVSQ010007532.1:0-15237 GCA_022683975.1 Rhyacophila evoluta
AGTAACGTATGGATCTTACAGGACGCCAATGCTACGTCGCCGGTAAGGAGTGTGTCATCGAAATTCGAAACTTTTTCAAGTTCAGTGTGCGATTTTTATGAATCTCATTTCGGGGCGGCGATTGTCTCCCAACTAGAAAGTGTGGTGAATCGTACGCACCCGCACACCATTCGTACCGACAGTGATATAGACACGCATATCTATCCCTCTCTTATTCATTTAAGTTTCCGCTTCGGTGTGGAGAAACAAAACATATCTATATCAACTAATCCTTGATATAGATTCAGACAGCAATAAAGTCGACATTGATCATAAGACGCGTACATAATTCAGAAATTGTACAAAACGTACTTCTTATAATCGAGGAAATACGGCATTAAAATAATGAAGTACGCGTAAGGTTATTATATAAAATAAATTTTAAATCATTGGATAGATAATTCTTGGCGGTAAATGTCAATCACTAGGCAAGAAAGGTGACTGAAATACCTAGCCGACGGAAATAAAGGAATGACAACCTGTCAATTCGACATAGATCCGTCGATTAATTTGACTCGATATTCAATCAATTAATTTTGTTTGAACACTTTAAATCCTAAGAAATTTTGCTTTAATAATAGCTGTATAAAAATATGTCAGGAAACGATTAGAAAAATACGACCGCAATAATATGTAAACGAATTTAATTTAAAATATTGAGTGGGTTTTAAGTGAATGAAACACAAATTTAGTATCGCAAACGAATTTAACAGAACTCTTAAAATAAAACAATTCTATTTAAATTTCGTTACGTCGGTTTTCGGTGTTGTGGAAAATAGATCTCGTATTACTGGAGTGCTTTAATTCCAAATCTTAAACGCTTGCGTTTTGTGGAACTTACAAAGGCTCGGTTCAATTCACTGTCTTATTTAATGTATTTCAGTTTAATATACTCACAGTATACTGGATGTTGCTTTAAAAGGTGTGAGCCATAATAGGTATTGTTCTCTGTAGCCGATCTGAAACAAATAAAACGATTTATTAGATATTAAAAAACATTGCATACCGTATTTAACGAATTGATTAATGCTTATTCGGGTGACTGATAAAAGAGATTGGGAATTAGAATAGTGAGTGAAAGGCGATTGTTTGAATATTTAAAAGGTAATCCATCATACTGGGGGTGAAGTAGACTGAAGTAATGGAGTGGACAGGACAATCCCGTCATATTAAAAGTCATACAGCGGCGCCGAAACCGGCTGGGCCATATACCACGGATGTCTCCGGAGAGTATGGTTCCTGCTTGTCTCTTCTTCCGACTGGTAGGATTCTGAGGACCTGGAAGAGCGTTGGATACTATCCATATGATATACTCAGCGGAACTGTGTCGATATGACCTGGGAAGATACGAGTCAGCTGGCGGGGAATTCTGAAGGTGTTATGTGAAGAAGAAGTTATATTTTGAAGAGGTCATGTGAGATAGCAATTTTCAATGCGAATTTAATAAAATAGGAACATTGAGTATTGTTATGTATACGCACACAGAATTAGTTTATATTCAATCATGACTCACATAAATAATATGTAGATATTATATAATTAGTATACTTGGTTAAGCTATCTATTATATAATCTACTCTATGCGTCTACTATTAAGTCATATATTTAATAATCCGAGAAAAGTGAGAGAATCAAAATACACTGCGTGAATGCATTCATATTTTGCGTGCTTCGGGACCAACAATTGCGGGCTTGATGCCCAGAGCTGTTGGATTTTAAAAAAATCCAAATATCCACGACTAGATACCCAACAGTTTGAGTAATGGATATACATCAAGATATTTCTCCACATTGTTTTTTTGTACCATGTTTGCTCCCAAAGTTGAGCATATGGATGTGCAAAGTGTGAAGATATCCAAGTGGAGTACATGATTCAGCAATGTGAAGACGTCTTAACAGATTATTTTTTCACGAGAATTGATAATTACTCAACCTAATGGGCATACAGTCCTGCATTTTCAGATTTTTGAAATCCAGCAGATGAGGAAATCGAAGTCGCACTACCCAGATTGCCAGGCGCACACACTAACCTTTACGCTTCCGGGAATACGAATTAAAATATTTACTCAACAAATAATATCGATGAGCGACAATTGCTCAACCCAGTGTGGTTTTTTAAAATCAGACAGATGTGGGAATTTAACATACGTTCCCCGGTTTGCTAAGCGCACACGTTAACCTCTACATTATTGGGGAGACAAGTAGTGTCACATTGTAGAGATGCATATAATCAATCTTTGGACTGAATATCTTCACACCGATAATCAAGCTTTGATTAATTATATGAGTCAACGTTTTGCTTTTGGTAATAGTAAAAAGAAATGAAGGTATGATTAAAGAATAAACCGAAGAAATTATTCTGTCATTTCCATTTTAGTATAATATATAAAACAAGAATTCTGGAACGTTTAAAAAATGGAATAAAAGTATACAGTTAGCCGTAATAAATTTTGAAGATTTATTATCATATCATGTTGTACAATATCCATATACCAGCGGAAAAAAATGCTCTGAATTACTTAACTTTTGACCTTAAGAATTTTATGGCGAGCAGAAAAAATATCAGTTTGATTAAATAAAAGAGACGAGCTTGTTTGTCGCAGACAAAAACTGTTTATTCGTCAGCATACGATAAATGTTTCAGAATGATGTTACTGAGATATCAATCGTGTATCTTCTGATTGTGAATTAAGTCTATGAGATTTAGTGAGAAATTGAAAGAATATTTTACTTTTTTTTTAACATTAACTGTTAATTACTACAACAAAGATGCTTCAAAATTCTCCGTTACTTTCGTAAATTAATATTGAAATTTTCATCGAAAATTATAAAACATGACTGATTGTCATTGGACAAGAGTGCCATGTTCGTTTTAATGTTATTATTTATTTTAAACTTTGAGAAAATTATAAGTTTAGGGCATTTTAAGGGCAGATGAAAGATATAGATAACCGAGGCAATTTTGTTAAGCATAGTCATTTGGCGTTTGAAAGTATTTCCATCAATGACTGCATAAATAATGATTAAGCCGACCATATTGTTTATCATGAGAGAATGAGCGTCTCTGCCTGATCGTTGACAACAGTTATTTGAGCTGTCAGAGGACGATTCATGACGGCTCCAAATTTGGAGTTTCGGGTCTTTGTCCATATATGGAGAAACCAGAACGAGTTGACTAGTATAGTTGAAACCACCAAAATGTATCTCTGCGAAAACGTTTCACGCACATCTACAACGAGAGATTTACCGCATACTGAATATATTATAATAAATATATATAAATTGAGATGTGTATAAATAAAAAATAAAATACAAATTGTTTTGTATTGGTATTTAAGTAATATGCATTTTTTCATTATATTTTTTACGGATTTATTGAAACATATAAATGTTACAAATAATTTTAACTGATGACTTCAATTTATTGCTCATGTCGACAAAATCGATTCTAAAATGTGTAAATATACGTTTTCTTTTTTTCCGGTTTTAACAGCTATTTTATTGTATTAATGAAACCTGCGTATACAAAAATTTACGTGAAAAATAATGAAGTATAGTCCTTTCGTAAAATAAGCATCAAATCTTTTCACAAAATAACGTCACAGATTGAACAATCATTGAATGTGTTAAATATAATATTGTTTTTATATTAATTCCACCAAATTATTTTTTACTGATGGAAGAAAGAAAAGGATAAAGACGAGCATTTAGTTATAATTTTAAATATGTTTTTACAACATTGTACATGTGTTTATATTGTTCCTGATTAAATTAAAGTATTGCATTAAGAAATGCGACCTAACCGAGAAGCAGTCGGCGATACTTGTTTATCGGTTTGCATTTCATGTAAGTGAAGGGTGAGTGATGTGAGAGTTAGGAAATGACGATGTTTCCATCATTGGAATTCGAACTGTCATACAATTTGGAAAGTTTGATTTACATACTAAACCAATTTTTACGATGATTAAAATTGCATCAACAGTTATCCATTTATAACATGGATATTAAAGGTTTTCATTCAACAGCTCTCGTCCTGTAATTTGTCGGCCACACAATATTTAAAAAACTGCTTTGTAGTCGCGCTCGAATGTCGAAGAATAAAAAGAGCGATTTGGAGAAATGCAAGATGAAAGTTGTCCCGAAAACCACAAAAAACCTGCCGTGTTAGGTTCACTTCGTTAGGATACTTATCGGTACAGAAGTTTGATGACGACTTCTAGTATTGTTACAAATATCTGCATATTATACTCAATATATGAATAGAGAAATAAGAAATAGAAAGATATATAATATACTAATTAGATTAGTCAGTTGCAATACTTTCAATACAGTAATATAGCGGTGTATGTATAATTACATTGATGAATTACAACACTTTCAACTAATAATACATCGTCGTACTACTGGCAAAAGACGTAAAAGTGAAAAAGTGAGTTTTGAAATAATCGAGTTTTAATGTTTGAAAACTCACTTTTTCACTTTAACGTCTTTTGCCAGTAATACGACGATTTAATTATAAGCAAATTAATTTATATTTTATTCTTCTTCTTATTATACCATGTTCGCCCCCAAATGTGGAGCATATAGATCTACGCAGTGTGAAGATATCCACTCCGGAAGTGCAGTACATGGATCTCCGTAATGTGAAGACTTCTTGACAGACTGTTTCACAAAAATTGTTTGTCAGACAATTGCTCAATCTAATGGGCATTCAGTCCTGCAATTAGGATTATGAAAAATGTGGACAGATGTGGGAATCGAATTCGCATTCCCCGGATTGCAAGGCGCTCACGCTACCATCTACGCTATCGGGGACACATTTTTTTAATACCACGTCTGCTCCGAAAGTAGAGCATATGAATCTACACAATGTGGAGATATTCGATGCGAAAGTGGAGTATATGGATCTTTACTATATGAAAACATTTTATTACAAATTATTGTGATACTGCTATTTTTACTATATAGATAAATTATATCATTACATTCCTAAAGAAAAATGTTTACCAGATTGTGAAGAAAAACAGAGGTTACTGATATGGATGGATTGAGATTTAATAGCTTTTCATTTCTTTTAATCTAAAATTTATCATTGTAGAATATATTTTTCGTGGTTATTCAAAACTAGTATTAGCTTAGTAAACTATGTAAATTTTGGTGTCACAAATGCCAAATGCATACAAATGTCATCTTTCCGGTGCTCAGTGTGCGTGGGTTGCTAAGAGAAAGTAATTGTCTGTGACGAACTTTAGTGATGACAAAAACTCAAAACGTTTGAGAGCCACACAAGATAAATTGACACAGGCACGATGATATGTGTGTGATTGGAACACATATGACTGTGGTCACCTAGCCATTAATAAAAAAAAGCCAATTTACTAGTACAAATACGCTGTGAACATTGCGAATATGAACGACGAAAGAAAAATATTTTTGTTTTCAACACTGCGACAGCTGGGAAATATAAATAGAAATACGAAAATAAAATAGTATGCACGAAAATAAATGAATATATCAACACGTAATTATTGCGTGCGGCTTGTCTTAAAACATAGGATGCACTCGGATATTTTCAAGTAGATAATGTTCAAATACTTCTTTTTACTGAGTGAACTAAAATAAAAACCGTTATTTTGGAGTAAGTACGGATTGTATTTCACTTGGCGTTTTGAATGGAAGTTCACGGTTCGCAAAGAGGCGGAAAGATATCTGAGACGTGAGTGGGGTGACTAACTCAAAGTGTTCTATTATTTTATACGTAACGTAACATTGGTCACCCTTCTAATAAAGATATAAATGTACTCACGATGGTCAAAGGTTTTTGACACTTAAAGAGGAAACAATCTGTACATCGAATCGTCTTTATAATATAATATATAAACATTTGACATTTCTACGAATTAGAAATAAGAAAAGCACTATCATAAATCTTGAAACAATAAAAATATTTTTTTCTTTGTCACAAATTTAACTTTAAAAATTTAAGACTAGTTTTATGAATATTTATTTCTTACTGTGTAAAATAATTATCGATTCGGCTTTCCCGGTGGCCATGAGGTTAGCGTGTGTGCTTGTAAGTCGAAGTTTGCAGGTACAAGCCTTACAGCTACAAGCCTTACAGCTACAGGGTTTTTAAAAAATCAAAGATCCAACACTGAATACTGTATAGGCGGAGCAATTGGCTGACGATCAATTGTCGTCATAAAAAATATCTTAAAATTATACTTCACAATGCAGATATACATATAGTTGAGATCCATATAATTCACTTTTTAGAAGACATGGTTGAAAAACCGATAAGTATGAATGCAACGAAATGTTAGTTCATAATCAGCAGAATAAGGCCGTAGCTACGCGATAAGTGTCGCAGAGAAACGGCATCAAAACGTTGGCAACAGAGATGCAAAATAGCTATAAATAGGTGAGTGAGAAAGTGAGCAAGTTGTTGTGACGACAACGTGTTGTCGTGCTGCCGAACTTGCTCATTTGGCTATTTCTAGCTATTTACCATCTCTATTGCCGACGCTCTGCTGCCGTCGCTCTGCTAACGTAACGCCGACCTAGACATCAGTTTTATTCTATTCACAATTTTTTTATGGTTCAATTCACAACTGAATGCTATCCTGAAAACTATAAGAATGTTTTATTTCCAATAAATTCAAATATGTAGTTGTTTTACGAGTGGAATCATACGATATAGTAAATATTGTTTTAATTGTTGATGGTTCAAGTCCCGTTAACTTAACTTAATATGCTTACATTATTTATGAACACATTCACGTATATCAGGCCATGTTTTATATGGTGTCAATAACATCATTGCAAAAAATGGTGTTCCTTTTATTATTGCAAAAATGCAATACGTTTAATATGAAATAAAATTTAGCTTTAAAATCTCGTGAGAATATCTACTAAATTGCCGATACTTTAGCAAGTTTTATTTAAATTGTAAAAAAATAATACACATGCATGCAACATTAATTGGTAACGTATGGCGAAGGAACGGGTGGTCGTCGTAGACTTGAGACGCTCCGGTGAAAGTAAAGTGAGCCACGTCTAAAACATTCTCATACAAAAGACTCAAGAGCGTTGACCTCAACGAGCATACAACAATAAAATTGATATTATAATAAAAAATAATTGATAAAATAAGAATGTTGGATTATTTTGCAAGTCAAAAAAATAAATGTCAGACAGATAAACATCGGACAACTATCCATAACTGGAGAGCCACGAGGACCAAAATAATAATTCAAAGTATAGCGGTGTCTTGAAGTTTGACACAGATGTGTTTTGGATTTTGGTGTTCGTAATGCAGCCACATGTTTCAATTGCACGAATTATGACAACACCGTAAGTTTAAGCATCTTATCATAGAAGTTGTGAAAATAGTTGAAGTTGTCATCCACCGTGTGAAAGCGGATGAGTGAGCGATTCACAAGCAATCTTGTTGTCTGTGTTGCCTGTCTTCTAATTGCATAAAAAAAATCTCACATTTTAATACGGTCTCAATAGGTTAGTTTAACTTTGAGAGATTTATTTTCTTTCTTTATAATCTACAATGAAAATACAATACAACCTCGATATAATGGAATTCGGATAGGATGGACAAAATATTCGTAAAGAAAGTCCAAACATTGGAAAACGGTTGGAAGAAATAGTTTGATGGCTAAGATGCAGACATAGATTTAGAAGGACTAAAAATTCCAGTAAATAAGACAATACAGAATAAATACTAGAGAAGAAGTAGTCGGAGACATCGTTGTAAAGTGGTTAGAAATAGATGAAGGTGGCCTTAATGATCACGTCATGACTAGAAATGAAAAAGCAGATGTAGTTATTTTCTCACATTTTTTTTACATACACTTACAAGTAACGATCCAAATTGTAGTTTAGAGCAGCGATTCTGAATATTTTTGAGCTGTGTTCCCCCTTTGAGTTGAAAAAACTGTGTGCCTCCCCCGATTTAAATTTTTGAATAAGATTTTTTCCCGCATTATATTGGCACTATTGTTTTTTTTATTTAGCACGCATATAATAATATTGCATAAAAATATTTCACGAAAGCACGCTCGTTTTTTTGGCTCTCCCATAGTTTTATAATATTGCATAAGTGACTTCTTGAAAATGTGGTTTCTCGTTTTTTTTAGCTCGCATAATCTATATTGTCAGTGCCTCCCTTAGAGTTTGGTATGTCACCCCAAAAAGTAATTTTTGGTTTGTGCCTGCCTTGAATATCTCTGTTACATATCGAACCCGGTTGAGAATAGCTGATTTCAGGTATTTTTGAAGTTATATTTTTAAAAAATTCTCTTTATTTAAATGTTACAAAACAAAAATTATGTAAAACACACAATCACATTTCGTAAAGAATTAATAAAATATGCCAATTAACAAAAAGGGGTTAAAATAATCTTTATGCGATTTACATCATTTTTAAAAAAATACAAAAAAGTAACGTATTTGTTGTATCGTTTTTTTATTTAAAAGTGTAGAAATGTAAGTGTAAATATTTACGGCTCCTTGTGAAACTGGGAGAATTGCTTCGCTCAAATACAGCCTCTTTGCGTCTAGTATACGACGTACATGTCAGGAAATATTCGAACAGTTGGAACAAGAGTCTCAAAAGTAGCTACGGGGAAATTTGAAAAGTTCAGGAAACACCCGCCATGGAAATCTACAGTAAACGAATTATAGGCACATACCAAGAATGTTTCATTGCAGAGATTTTCAATGGATAAAACATAAGTGCTTTGACATCTGGATACAAATCTCACGACTACTTATCTCAACACGCTAACATAGAAATAAATCATTAACTAAATAAACACTAATATGGGGTTTCTATAGTAAACTGTCACTTCCGCATCATTCGCCCATTATACCAAAGAAGTATTGTATACAATGAAAATGAGATCTTAACGAAAAAATCGGACCGACGGCTTCACGGTTCGGTCGTTATACACTACTTTATACGTTTTCAAAATAAAACGTAAACTTCTTCTTCTTCTTCCATGTTTGCTCCTTAAGTGGAGCATATGGACACCACGTGCCGCATCCAAGAACCCCTGTCGCCCGCCAGTATTCTTGCGTCCTCCCAGGTCATACCTGCATCCTATAGATGGTATTTAGCGGCTTTCCGGGACGCCGACATTTATAAATATAGTAAATGATATTTTAACAATGACTGTGTTATTCATCATTGATATTACAAGCCCATACATCAATCATACACATATGAAAATACGTGATACATGTGTTTTGTTCACCAGTAGAGTACAATACATTGATTCCCACAATGTGAAGACATGTCTTGACAGATTATTATTTAGAAAATAATGATTATCAGACAATTGCTCAATCCAATTGGCATCCAGTTCTGTATTTTTTTATGTTAATCAGATGCGGGAATCGAATCAGCATTCCCTGGGTGAAAGGCGCGCGCGCTAACTCTACGCTACTGGGGAGACTTTTAGGGAATAGTCTCAACAGTAAGTAGTTCAATAACAGTAATTGCTATTGGCAACCTGTGAAATGATGCGTGTAAAAATAAACTATCAAAACAACGTTAATAATGTATTTACCAAATCACAAAATTGAGGGGCAATTCGATCGATAAATTCGTACAAATGTTAATTTGTTTCCATGGTTTTACCGCACCTGTCTCACGTTGAACTCTTCAGGGAGGCTGAAGTGGGAATTCCAGACTGGCAAGTTGGCCAGCGGAGAGTTTCTCGGTGGTCCCCGGGGGGTGCCGAGACCGCCTAGTGTAAATCACTCCAACATTTATGGTTGACACGAATAAAAAAATGTAGGCGAATTATGTTTTCATGCAGCATTCACCTCGGCTTACCTCGCATCAATCCAAATTAATGAAGCGAATTTTGTCTTGTCTTGGACGTTAGGGCATTTTGGGGGGCGGTAGGCCAAAAAAGATTTGAAGCCTCTGGTGTAGAATGTACTTGTGTACTTATGAAATTACTACTTTAATTGTTCTATCCAATGATCACTAACATTGAATTATATGTATGTTAACTTAAAACTGATACGCGGTGTGTTTTATGGATAAAAATATATTTCAGATGTACGGAAAAAGTGAAATTTAGATCGAATCAATAGCGAAGTTGGACGAATAATATTTTCAGAATAAGAATGCGTTCAATTCATTTTGAGTAAAAATAAACACATTTATCAAATAGCACTCCGGCAAAACAGGATATGTCCATTCGCGTAAATGCATTCCACATCGCTGTGTAAATGCAAACATAAACATGAGGCAGCTATTAACAAATTTAGTATTTTTATTTCCATATACTGTGACGCTGTAAATTATTTTTTTATTGTTCCACGGGTTGACTCAACTGGAGTGAATTCTAAATAAGACGTGGCGGAAAAGTAAATTCCGTGAAACGCCATTTTTTTATCCTGCCAGCTATATTTTACGATTACAACGAGTTTTGCACAAAACGAGACAGAACTTGGCCTGTTTCGCACGGAATGGACACGTTGTTTTCCATAATATTTCACAGCGTTATTTTTTCCCTCAAATACATTGTTGCGTCTGTCGGCGTCATCAGGCTATACACATCAACATGAATTCAAGGTAGTTATTATGTTATCAATATACATGTAAACATGTATCAATATAATTATTTATATATCATGAGGCACGTAGTTATCCAAATAAAAGTTTCGATTTCTTGACTGATCATGAATGTGAACTATTGTGTTTCATAACTTAGATAAAAAATCAAACTGAAAAAATGGCGAAAGTTACTTTGGACGAATATATAGAAATTACTCATCACGTTATTAATATCTCAATTATGTAGAAAAGAATAAGCTTTAAAATTATACAATATAAAGCTCAAATTACAAATAATTACCAAAGCAAACTGAATCATTATTTGTGCAATATTTTTATGTAATCGTGTTATCTAATCTAATGTTACAATGAGAATGCAAATTTATCTTTATATTATATGCGATGTCAATACATATAATAATACAATGCAACCATTTATTGATTGATAAAGTTTTACGGCATTTCAAAATTAATACACAGTTTTGTAATCCGTACGCTAATCGGTGGTTCTCAAAGTAGCTGTACCGACCCCCAGAAGTTTGTACAATGTGGACCATATGGATCTTTAAAATGTGAAGATTCATTTGAGGGATCGTTTTGTTCAAGAATTGGCTGCCTGTATTAATCTTATTATAAAAGTATGGAATTAAAATTGTACGCTTACAATACATTAACAAAAAAATCTTTTGACGTTTCCTATTTGTACATAACGGATATGAGAAATCGGTCTCATATAAATTTGTGATTCGTCTTATAATATATAGCAAGATATGTTTATTTTAAAGCGGAAATTGTAAAGAAAAATATTTTTAAAATCATGCTGACATTTAGATAAAATAAAAATGAAAACATCAATTTCATACCTGCATATCATACATAAAATTAATTAAATATATTTTCTATTGTTCGTAATTATTAATGATGTTATTTTCAAAATGTTTTATAAAAAAACAAGGTAAATAAGAATGGACATTATGCATAATTTTTAATATTATCCTAAAGCTTGTGTTGTATTTCGAGTCGACAATAAATTATTTCTTCATGGCTAACAAATGACGCAGGGTCGTACTCGGACGATGTGCATTTTATGCTTTCAAGGCCGAGAATTTTAACGGGGCACATTTCAAAAACATATTGTTTCTAAACATAACATCGGGTATGGTATAAAATAAACTTATTTTAAAAGATTTCCTGTCTATTATTATTTAAGATGTTACTTTACAATATATATGTGTTATAAAAGTATAAGGGCATTGTTTTAATATTTGTGGCAAAATTTCAAAACTACCGTTACATTGCATAATTTGTCATAGCTATCTATGGTCCAATCCTATTTAAGTTCATAGTGAAAGAGAAGAAAGAAAAATCTCCATTATCACTGGAAAAAGGATATAGCCCACATAGAACTAGTTTTACAGGAGGTTCAAAAAATGTACATTTAACGATAAGTGGTATTATGATAATAATACTTAAAATACGTATATTCAAAAGTTATTTTAATTAAGTAATCTTATATTTGAGTCGTATAGTTCCTATCTACCATAGGTGCACCTTTTGTCGAATTTGAACTAAATATAAGGTTTTATTCTAGAATATATTCAACATCATAATCAAAGATCGATAGGTTGCCAACGGCAATAAAACCCTGTAAAAGTGGATTTGAAAATTTTGAATTAATTATTATTGTTTCATTTACTCCTAAAATATAAAAAAGTAAATATTTATTTTTTCTCAAAACATCCTAAATCCAAAAATAAATAATTTCCTTGGCTTTTATTTATGTTGTCTATAAAAAAATAAAATAAGAAAAAGTAACAAACGAATAAATCGATTTGCCAATATTTTATCAAAGTGAACTTACGGTAGATCGAAACTAGACGATATCTTTAAAACTCTGTGGGATATTATTGAATATAGATTTATATATCTGTTACGTTTAATTATTACGCAAAATTTTACTGTATGGGAAGAGTATGCCATAAATTTAATAAGCATTTAATTATCAAAATTAATGCATTAAGTTTTTTTTATAATAGATATACATCTCTTATCTTATGGACAATGCCAGAAATAGTTTTTTGATAAAATCTATCGCTAATTAACGCAATTTGTAATGTTTTTTAAATCCATGATGTAAATGTTTAAATAAGTTTGTTCACAATTATTTCTCGTAAAAATAGTAAGTTACTATACGTTTTCAGTATATTGTTTCATAATCGGAAATGTCGGTCGACATAGATGATGATGGTCTTTTCTGTGTAATAATTCATTTTTCTATGAATTAATTCAACCAATTCTTCATCAACCCCTTCATGCGAAAGCCGTTCGAAATTTGACTTCACTTAGGGAGTGAGTTTTTTTAGAAATGGATTTTTTTTTATAAATTAGTACGTTAATAAATTTATAAGTATTGTATACGTTGATACTCAATCGGTTAAACAGAAATTTTATAAGTTTGTAAAATTATCATGAGATGATAATGTGAAAAATAAATGTTAGAGTAAAATAATGGATTCACGATACACATGTATGCCTTGACGCATCCGAGCACCAGTACTTTCTCTCTCAATTACTAGTTTGCTGACGTACATACACGTACGTCTTCAGTACGCTTGAACAGTTCAAAAATAAAAAAATAAAACACTATCAAAATAAATACATGCACTTTTTTCTTAGTGCAATTCTTGCTGTAGAAAATTATGTATTAATTTTATGTTTTGATAACTTTTGTAAAATATTGTTCTCTTTTTATTTGCAGGTAAGTTTCCAGAGTGACATTGTATCAGCACGTAAACTTTAGAATATAGTGAGTACTTAGAGCATAATGCAGTCGAGACTTAAGCTCTGTGTTTTTCCTTTTCTTAAAATTGTACAATTTTCCATACAACTATCTTCCACAAGATATTTTTTTCGTAAATATGCTTCTCTTAAAAATAATGTGCATTCTTTAATTGGATTCAATTCGAGTTTATTAGAATAATTTACTATTTCATGTAGTATTTTGTTGTATTTAAAAAAAAAATTATCACATTTTATTTTAAAGAGTTTGGTTTATAGCTAATTTATCAAAATGAGTTAATTTAAATATTCAAGTTATTCGACATTTTTAGCTTATTTTGAGAGGGCGTGTATTAAGTTGTATACAATGGGATTATCGAAAAAAGTTATTTTTGAAAATCTGAGGGCTACGTCCTTTTTCTTTCCACAGTCGTTTGTATACAGAATATGAAAATATTGAAAAAAAGCCTAAATACGACACAATAGTCCAATTGAAAACGTTAATATTTAAAGTTTTATAAGTTTTTCTATTATTTTTAATTGAACACAGTTTTCCGGCAATTTACGTATTCGTCCCTCCATATTAGTTTATAGTATTAGCTTTCAAAATATGTCAAAGTAAATCCGGTAACTTAATATCAAGGTGTCAGACAACTTTTATGGGAGGATTTAAACTCGAAAGCTACATCGCTCTTGATATTATAAGAGTTTGAAAATTCTGCACACTTTTCAGCTTAAAACAGTAATAGAATCACTCAAAATACATAAGAAGTGTATTAACATAACGTAAAACTTTCGAAAAGAGAATATATTTGAATTTTTTTTTGGATTTTTAATGTATAATAGGTATTCATATGTTAATCAGCTCTAAAATGTAAATAATGCTATCAATCGGTTATTGTAATCAGTGCTTTAGGGGTCAATTCCACCTGGCTGGTGAATAGATCTGTTACCTATTTTAAGGTTATGCGACCTTGCTGATGACCCTGTGATCCTTGATACACACGTCAAAGATGTTCAGGATATTGTTGACAGCTTACAAAGTAATACATCCGCATTGGCTTAAAAATAAGCCAGAAATACCACCGTAAATGCAACCGATTCCCTTATGACTCTGACTGGACCTTTACGGGCGAGTTTTTTTTTTCAAAAAATTGTCATGAAAGTATATAGTCAGGTCAATATAAGTAGATTGTATTATTTTGTGTGCAATAACATGATTTGTTTTAATTTATCTTCTGCCTAATTTTCTTCTTCTCCTTCCATATCCACTTCCTAAGTGGAGCATATGGACACCACGTGCCGCCTCCAAGAATCCCTGTCACCCGCCAGTATTCTCACGTCCTCCCGGGTCATACCTAGATCCCGTAACTCCACCGAATACATTTTATAGATATTATTTGGTGGCCTTCCGGGACGCCGACGAACAGTCAGCTTAAAGAATAGTCACGTCAGGTTCAGACTCTCGAGGCATACGCAATATGTGCCCGAGCCAGGTCTAGCATGGCAGCTTCACTTTGTGAGTGATAAGTGGCTGCATGGTCCGTTTTCTTATCTTCTTATTTCGAACAAAGTCATACAACCGTATCCTTAGAATCCGCCGCAGGAACTTGTTCTCAATGCTTAGAATACGGATGTTTTGGACCACGTTTCACAACCGTAGAGTAGCACTGACTGAATGCATGCGTTGAAGAGGTGACATTTCCAGGATTATCCTGCCAGTAGTCATGCCAATGCGGATAGCAATGGTGATGTTTAACGAGATTGCCTCGAATATTGGTATCTTCCACCTAGGTGAGAGCGAGCTTAGATGGATGCTATTATATACATTATCA
>JAGVSQ010007533.1:0-11921 GCA_022683975.1 Rhyacophila evoluta
GAATTTAAAATCAGTTTCCATCAAGCACCATCAGTCGAAAATATTAATTATTTCAATTTATATGGTTAACAAAACTGAGCGGTAAAACTACAATACTTCTTTATTATAACTTCATTTCTTACTGGTTTTCATTTATATATACTGACATGTGTTTGATTTTAATTTGTAGCACATAGCGCTCTGGGGTATATTGCAACATAGAATGAAATTACAAAATATCAATTATTGTTAATAATCATTCACTAAAATATTAAAAAAAAAAAAATTATATATTAGGGATTCTTAAGAAAATTCATTGAAGTATTAAATAAATAAAAATATTCAATTTGTAATTTATTCAACGTTAAACTATACTTGTCTAAGTGTTTGTTTATTTTTTGACTATATCGCTCACATTTAAAGCGATTTTTTTATATCATATTCGTTCCTAAGTTGGAGCATATGGATCTATATAGAGAGTGAAGATATATGGTGAAAATATTGCTCAAGCCCATAGGCATCCAGCTTTGTATTTTTGTATGTTTAAAAATCCGACGGATATAGAAATCAAACCTGCATTTTCCGGATTGCTAAGTGCGCACGCTACCAACTACGCTACCAGGGATATAGAGACATATAATTAAATGAAAATATCTATTAAGACATTTTTTAAGAATAGATTTTCAGCCAATCTTTCATCTCATTTGAAATTCATCTTTTATTTGAAAAATAAAAATTAAATCACACAAAAAATCGTGGATATTTTTACGTTTTAAGCCCAAAAAAGCCTCCAGTGATTGCGATTGTATTTGCTAATTTGACTACCCGTCTTATAACTTACTTTGTTAAAGTAATTCAAACCAATATTCGTACATTGTTATGATATATATTATATAATATTTATGTTACTTACAAACATTATATATTATATTGCAAAATATGTTAACATGCCATATTATCATTATAAAGTTATTTTAATGTTATTTTTGTTGATTACTTATATTTAATTGTATTATATTACATTTTTTAGTGAATAATGTAAAAAAACAAATTCGTTAAAAACAAAAATTGTATATAACAAAACAACAATGTTTTCTTATATCTATACTATTTTCATCATCTTGTGATCATGAAATTTAACTACATCGATCTCTATAATGTAAAAATTTACCTTCACTAGATATTTCTACTTATAAATTAGTTTCCTGATCTGTTAAGTATCTAGTCCTGCATTATCGATTCATTTTAATCAAGGGGAACAAAAAAATAGTGAAAAATATTTTAATACGAATGAAAAAACGTCGTTTTGAAATTATTTGATTTTTTATTGTACAATTATAATGACTGCTTCGTATAACATAGCGACTGTAGAAAACAAAAAGGACATCACCCGTACAGAATAAATTTTAAAGGACGCATTAAAAACGTATAACTAACGATTTTGAGCAAAGCAAAATGGTTAAATAGACACAAACTTGAAGTGCACGATGACTAAAATTAGTGTTATACTATCCAATTTGATATTAATTTAAAACGTTATTTTACATTAAAAAAAACCAGTCAATTCATTTGATAAAAGTCTTTTTTTCTTGTCGCAAATTTCTCAGGCCTTTCTTTTAAAACTTGAAAGCTAAATTTAGATACTAATTAAGCACTTGCAGATTAAACCTTTTCGATAGAAATTCTCTTCATTATAAATATCGGAAAAAAGCCATTATGAAAAATTGAGAGTTACGTTATTTTCTCTTTCCATGGTTGATTCTGTGCAGATAATATGAGTTTAATTTAAGTAGGTTTTACATTTTTGATTAATGCACCAGGGAATATGCTTTTTGTGGTTAAATGCAAATATCCATTTGGCAAAAAACCAACTCAAATTTCACGTAATTTATTTATTACCAAATGCTGTGATAGCGTTTAGTTTTTAAAAGCATTTTGGGATTTTATCTACTGTTTAAAATTGACTTTTACATTTTTACTAAAATATTATTTTAATTAACTTGTCAATATATTTTATGAGTAAAATATCAGAAAAATCTCACGATATAAAGAAAGTGTGATTATGAAGTTCTTCCTTATGTTTTAATTGATTATTTAAAATTGGAAAAAAAACACTTTAGTTTATTTTTGTTAATAACTGTCTTAAACTGTTACGATCTATGAAAACTTTGCTTTCCCAGATTTACGTTTTAATTTAAAGTTGTATATCTATTTAAAGATTTCTTGTATATTTTAATCGATATTTATTTAAGACGGAGACTGCAATAAAAAAGTTATTATCAAAAATAGTAATCAATAAGGTCAGTTAATGATAACCAATGCTATATAAAAACTATTGACCGAATTGATATCTACTAATTGAGAGACAATACTTACATATTTATAAATAATTATGGTTTCAAAAGATTCTCAATTTTGATAATATCAACTGTAGAAATTGAAAAAGATGTAACTCTCAGTTTTTCAAAGAGACCTTTTTTCATCAATCACAATTAATAGATATTCTATCAAACGGATGTATGCTGAAAATGCCAAATTAGTATTTAAATTCAGCCTTTAAGTTTAAAAAACATGATGGCTAGTGAATTTGCGACCAGGAAAAAGGACTGTCACCTCATCAAGATTTTTTTAGTATTAATATCACATAGAGTAAATAAAACAAAAGTTTTAATTTTCACGCACGTCAAGTGTGTCAATTTAATATTTTGACTTTGGCCCAAAATCATTAAATATACGTTTTTTGTGTCTCTATAAATTTTTTTCTGTGTGGGTTACGTACTTTTTCCTTTCTACAGTCAATGTATATAAGCGACACCGTCATTATTATATTACTTATATATGAATATAAGTTTCTTTTAATTCAATAAAATAATAGATCTTGTCTTGAATGTAAAATTCTAATTTCGGTGACTAAATACTATGTTTTAATTTTTTTAAAGCTGTACTGCTTTATTAAAATGAAATAAAATAAAAACGATATTAAAATAAAAGCTTTTGAAAAATAAATGAAAACACACCAAATACTAAACCATTTATCATTCCAGTCTTATAAAAAAGACATTTCCTTTTAAATGGAGTACAAATAAATATACATTCGTGTTATGGAAAGTATTCATATAAGAACCATCTGAATGGCAATGGTGATAAAGAATGGTAAAGATTATAAAGTTAAAATTTAAGATGAAAAACAGTAGTGATCAAATACTTTTTATTACCACTTTGATATATGTCACAGTATGATGACTGAATATATAGTAATATATTATTACATATATTTTAATCTCTTTGGTAATATATAATACATTCTTTGTCCCGTAAAAAAAAAGTTAATCAACCGGGTAGCTTAGTTAAAATTTATGTTTGCCCGCATTAAAATTGAACAGTTTAAATTGTCTTTTAACCACCAATTAGTGTATATTTTGTCAATTTGTTAATAAAAGCACATCTTTCATTGAATAATGTTTTCAGAACGAAAATAAAATTGCCTGAAAATCTCTTTAAATTGCTATGATTAAGCATTTTCCCCGACAGTATTATTTATATCGTCCAAAAAAATAAATTTAAAACATGATTATATACATTTACATCTTCAAAATTTGCTTATATTTTTATAAATGATTTGACATATTTTTAAAAGATCTAATTAAAACTTCCAAATTGCCTGATGGAAATAAAGTTGATATTAAAAAGGGAAGTTTCAAAAATTTCAATTAGTAATAAATAAAAAGAGCAGTATTTCATAAACGTCTAATATATTTTATAAAAATAAACACATATTCCACGTACAATTTGATTATAAAACTCTTCAGAAAGTAATAATATAACTAATTTATTTAGAAAATACTATGTTAAAGTAGACATTAATCTAATGTATATTTAAATTTCAATCAAATTTCAAAAAAAGTTTACAATTTTCACACGTTTTGTTTACAATATGATGACCACTATCCTTGGTAAATTTGGTAATATTCGGGAGTATAAACAACTAGCGGAGAACTTAAATCCTGATATCCAAGACTTTGAATTCTGGAAGAATATTGCATCCTCGCAGGATCAGACACTATGTTATAATAGAACTTCTGCAGCCGTGAATCAGGAAGAAGAATATAATAAGCACCTTGCTGATTGGTCGGTGCAATATTTTCAACATCGTCGTCATTTTCTTCGTCTTTTAATGAAGCAGAATCTTGACTAGAAGCGGATTCTTCAGCTACCGTTGTTGAGTCCGCAGAAGGTACTGTAGTAGGTGCTCCGTATGTTTGTGCCGGTGGTCCATATACTTCAGCAGGTGGACCGTAAACTTCTACAGGAGGTCCGTATTCTTTGGCTGGAGTAGTGGCTTCCGGTTCTTTTTCGGTAGGCAATTCCAATTGTCTGCCAACTGGTTTCCAGCCTGATGGAGCGTAAGGTCCGCTTTTTTCAGTGACATCTTGTTCAGGAATATCTTTTTCAGTTGGTATCAACGGTATAACATCTATTGCTGGTAGAGGAGGATTCTCTTGTTTTGCCAGTGTAGCTTGAAGTCTTGCAGATCTGTACTTTGGTGGTTCACCAGAACTGGCAGCGATTAAAAAGCACACTGCTATGATGATAAAACTCTTCATTTTATTATTTAACTGTGTTATGATTCGATGATGAAAGATGACTGATGTTGATTATAATTTGAATTCATCTTTTATACTAATCAGTTTAGTTGATTAATAATCATCTTAGCCATTGATGTAGTGAGGCTGCCGCCTTAAATGATATAGCATTGTTATTAATACACGGTTGTTCAGGGCTTCTCGATGCTTTTTGCTCTGTTAATACAGAGGTGATATTTAAAACCGAATCTTTATGAGTGTCTAAATCACGGTAGCTTACTGCATTTACTTTGTCACAAATTGGTAACAATAAATGATATTATCGATTGTAAAAAGGAAAAAGGACGTAACCAAAACAAAATAAAATTTACAAGAGCCCCAAAAACATCTATTCAATGATTTTAGACCAAAGTCAAAGTATTAAGTAAAGTCAATCTTAAAGTGAACGAAAATTAAAACTGATGATTTTTTTATCAAATTTTAAGAGAAAACAATAAAGTTAATGTGTTGGAAATACTTTTTTAAAATACAAATTTTTGACAGTTAAGTATTGAGTTGAGTATTAAGTTGTATATACTGTGAGTATTGATATAGCTATTGTGAAAAAACTGAGGATGACGTCCTTTTTCCTTTCTACGGTCGATATGAAAATTGTGATAATACTAAAGAATAAAAAATCATTATTAAAGCTGTCCTTTAAACTATATTTATGATGTTATAATAAAAGTAAGACGTATTCTATTTTCAAACAATAAAAAAAAAAGAAAATTTAAAAAAAATCATTGAAGTAATACTTCTTGTACCAAAAAAAACTATTTCTATATGAAATATAACCTGTATTTATATAATTAAAATTTTCGACTGACGGTGCTTGATGAAAATTGATTTAAAACCGGTAAACTTCCATATGTGTTGTTTTTAGTACAGAAAAGTGCTTTATTTATTTAAAAAAAATCCTAGTAGCTATTTTCAATTGAATTTATTTTTTCCATTTAAATTCTCAATAAATCTTCCTTGGAAATTGGTTCTTATTCGACTATATTATTAGTTGCAAGAACTCCATTGCATCATAGCTGATAGTTTAAATTCTGTCAGTGTAAGTCAAATAACTGAGTTTTTATGATTAAAAATTGGTAAATTATATGAAACTTTTTTGAAAAATTAAAAAATATAGAATGCTAATAAACGGTGTTATTGTTTTGACGTTAGAATTTTAGAATTCAGTTCTTCAATAATTTTAATTGTTAATTATTCAATAAGCCTCGATCGAAATATAATATATTGTCGTATTTAAATATGTAAGTACAAACTCAGTGCTTGTCAATATAAAGTGCGCGTATTCGCGAAGAAAATATATTGAACGAATTGAACGAAAACGAAATGTTTCTTGTGTAAAGAAAATGTTATTGATCTCAATAATTTTTTTTTTTTTTAGAGTCTAAGAAACATGTTTCTTTCTTCGGTAGAGTAGAGGTTAACATGCTTAGTACAGAGCTGAAGACTGCTGGTTCGATTTCCAAAAAGTCCCTAAATACAGAAATGGATCTTCAATGGATTAAGCAATTCTTGTGATTAAAAATCTGTCAACGCATGTCTTCACAATGCGGAGATTTATGTTCTCAAATTCTCAAGTGGTCTTCTTCATAATGTGAATGCACGTATAATACATTTTTGGAATGGATATGGTCAAGAAAAAAAACCACTTCGCGGTGTCTTTTTTTTAAATATGAAGAATATTAATAAAATAACAAATTTTAATGAGTTTCTTTATTCACTTATATTTAAAATAATGCGTATAGTATAATATTGAATAAATGAAATATTGGCCTGATTAATATTATATTTGTCACGCCTAGCAATCCGGAGAATGTGGCTTCGATTCCCGATGTGTCAGATTTTTAAATCTACTCAAACTCAATTTCAATCGGTGGAAAATATTGTCCCCCTGGCAGCGTAGTTGCTAGCGTGCGCGCCTAGCAATCTGGGAAACCCGGATTCAGTTCCCCTTCTGTCGGAATTTGAAAATCCATAAATACAGGACTGGATGCCCATTGGGTTGAGCAATTGTTTGACAAACGATTCTCGTGAAAAATAATCTATCAAGACATTGCGGATACTCGTAGTGGATATCTTCACTCTGTGTAGATTCATATACTCCACTTTGGGAGCAAACATGGTATAAAAAATATATATTTTTGAAAAAGTTTAAAAAACATCATGGTTTAAAGATCAATTACACGTTGAGTTTTTTATTTATTTAAATTTATGAAGTGCAATTTATCAATTAATAGATTTTATTAAGACGTAAGTGCTGTTATTTTATAATATTCAAGGGTGTAATTTATATGAGTTTGGAGATCACTGTACTAAAGGACGTCTGCGAGTGACATTGACCGAATATTTGTATACATATTGGGAAGCATGATGCGTGATCGGACAAACTCACTCGCATGGAGGGAGTTCCATTGTGTGATTGATTATCACAATCCTTGCATATTAAGCAACTGGCTGATAATGACGTATTTAAGATTACCAGAACCATTATAAACTATAACGTACAATACTACGCAGTTTCAATTAGAAATATAAAGAAACATAAAAATAATCTTTCTTTTTTATTATTTAAGAGGCTTAATAATATAAATGTTAAGATTTAGTTAATTTATATATCGAAAAATGTAAATCTCCTCTATGATAGCAAGAAATTTAAGCCTCCATATTTTGGTATCAGAGATCTCAGGTTTGATTGACATATCCGCTAAACGTGATACTGTAATTTTAAAATACATGGCTAAATACCTAATAGATAAAACCAAAGTCGCGCTGTATTAATGTAAAGATTTTGCATTGCACAAGGGTGCCTGAATGTGATAGAAACATTTTTATCTACATGCATTAATATTTGCATATTTATATAAATATATGACATCGATTTTGGGAAGTAAAAAGGACGTAAGTCACATAAAATAATTTTTACAGGAGGCACAAAAAACCTTTATTTAATGATTTCGAGCCAAAGTTAAAATACTACATATAAATAAATAACTTAAGTGCATAAAGACTAAAACTGGTATCTTTTTTATTCAATATGATACTAATTTAATAAGTTATTGAAGAAAGCCAAAAAAATTGATAAGGTGGAAAGCCGTTATCCTGGTTGCAAATTTTATAACCCATCTTTTTAGTTTCTAAATTATTTAAAACTAGTAGTAGCATATAACATACTAGTAGTATGTTACATGTTCGCTCACTGCCCGCATACAATGTAGCCTGAAGATGCCGAAAGGCGACACCCGGATTCTAACAGTGATCTCACATATGGGAAATTTACCAGTTTTAAATAATTTAGAATTTAAAATCAATTTCCGTCCAGCACCATCAGTCAAAAATACTAACCATCTTTTTAAGTCAAATTTAGACAATAGTTCGGCATTTTCAGCATACATCTGTTTAATGAAACGTGTATAGTTGTAGTCAGATTATTGAATAAAAGATATTTTGAAACATTTTGGATAACGTAGTTTTTTTTCCACAGTCGATATATAATTAAATAAAATACTTAGAAAATGGCCACAAACTACAAAAAAAATAAGTTATAAATTTGTAAAAGCGTGTAAATATGCAGCGAAAAAAATCTATTTGCACAAAAGTATCTCCTAGACACGGTGTGGAACTGGATGGAGGAGCCAACTCCTTAAATTCTTATTCTGTCAATTGAAGTTCTTACATCGTTTGAATATATTTACTCCATTTTTTTGGTGAGCTTAAATCATATGCGTTCCGAAAGTGAAGCATATGGATCACAATATGTGATTGTCAGCCAATTGCCATACCCGTTGGGTATCCATTTCTGCATCTTAAGAGTTTTCATATTTAAGCCCGTGATCTCCAGCTCCAAGCCATGCACGTTAATTTTTGGGGTGCCGAGTAAACAAATAAAAAGAACAAAGTTAAGTGCATGTTATCATTTAATTTAAAGGGCTAATTCGTGACCAAAATTTTTGTCATTTTTCAACATTAATTTTTACATAATAAAATGTTAATTTTTAACGTTGTTTCTCCAGTTTTGCAGCATTAAAGTACTCAAAGATAATTGAATTCGGAACGCTGCGGTACATATCGCAATGGCAATAATATGACATGCCTCAGCGAAGTAATGGCCGACGTGTCAAATGAAATCCTAATGCCTGTTCCAATTTTGCCACTCCGTGATACGAATCCTAATATTGTGTCGTACGATCATATAAAGTGTATCATCATATTAGCTGGATATAAAAAGATAAAAACACAGACCTGGCAAACAACACAAATATTGAAGCCAACATTACTGCATACAACTTTAAATCATTAAGGTATATCTATCAACGTATAATATTTTTCAAGAATTATTTCTAATTTCAAAATTATTCAAAACATGCCAACTTCTATTAACTTCATTATTTGCAATATTAGTTTTAGGGTTTTTTTTTTCAATTTCCAATTTTTTTATATATTTTTTTTCTACTAAATACGCCTTACTTTACCTCTTCTTTACGCCTAGTCTTAACCAGATGAATCCCGGATCTTTGGTATTGAGATGCGATTAATTTTATTCAACGCAAATTTACGGGGACAGTTACAAATTACCAAAAACTTAAGTTGCCATGCACTCAGGTGTGCTAGAAGTTAAAAAAATAAAAATAGCCATATATTTAAAAAGTTCAACGTACATTTATTTTTAGTTGTCAATGTAATGTTAAAAATAATTAGTACACAATTTAAAAATGTGTTCAGTCCTTTCTCAATCGTTTATAATTCAGTCTGTCGCCGCCTTCCTCACGGTCTGGCCGTAATCTAAAAAATAAATTTTTAGAGATCCAACTAGAGATATTCTCACTCTAATTCTATTACATATACTAAAATAATCACCAACCAAACTAAGTTTATCTTCTCTAAGTCGATTCTCTTTGTTCTTCCATTCTTCTTAGTCATAGTCATACTCAAAAGATATTAAACAATACTCTCGATTATTCGTGCCAATACTGGGTTGGAGAGGACAGGATAATCGATAAACAATGGTAATCCCAACTATATATAAAATAATTGCTCTACATACTTCTACATACCTTCCAAGCTTGAGGTTTTCTCTTTTTAAGTCTCGCTCTAGCTATAAGTTTGACTACCTTCCGTAACTTATAGTGTCTCTTTTTTTAGAAGATTCATTTTTATTTTTTAGATATAAAAACATTACTTTATTTCAAAGGTTCTAATTGTTTAATTTTTTAATTTACACACTTGAAGTAAATAAATGTATTTTCAATCGTAAAAAAATCATATATTTTAAAAACTTATAATAATTATAATTTCATCGTTTAGTATAAATAGTCCACAAACCGGATAAGCCGCAGCCGGATAATCAAGAGTACGTTTCATTATACGCTAAATTGCATTTATCAATTATTTAATATAGCAACCAATATGTAGATTTTCTATTTTTCCATTTCATACCCAGTAATTTTATAATTAATACTATTCATACCGCATAGTTTTACTCGATTTTTAGCCATTTTTCTCAAAACATATGCTAGATCTAAAAGAACGTATTGATCACATTTTATATATCGAAAAAATATAAATAAATTTCATTCAAAGTATATAGATTTTGGAAGTATAGTAAAAATTTATTTTAAATCGTCATTTAATTCCAACATTTAAAATTTAACGTCATATCCTCTTGTCTATCAAATGTTTAATCGCATCTACAGTACTGCTAAAAATATCACTTGAAGTGCCACTACTCAGGACAGTCTCCCATTTCTTCGTTTTCTTTCTCGTAATGGAAGATAATTGAAGTAAGAATGAAAGGCAGAGCATTCTACGTGCCAAGGTGACCAGATACCTTTTTGTTTTATTTTTTAGGTCAGTACACTCTGTTACAAAAATTCAATTTTACTTTTCACTCCCATTGTACAGTTTTATTTTATCATTGAAACACGTAAAAGATCAGTTTAGAATTTAACAAGTTTTATTAATTTAGGTACGTAGCAATTATTACAATTAAGTTGTAATGTAACAAATATCTGATACAAAACATGGGCTTAATAAATGTAAGATTACATATATAATCACTTCATAAAATTCAACACGATTCATCTTGAAATGAGAACGCAGTTACTCATTTTACAAACGTTTTGTTATATTTGTTCTTATTTTATCTAGTAGTGTAATAACGCTTCTTTTTTTTGTTCTCAATGTGGATCCTCATCCAACTAATATTTCATCAAATATATTATAGCATCCGCCTCAAGGAAAAACTCTTCAATCAACAAAAAAAATATATGATATACGGATATTTGAAGTGACTTTATTCATATTTGGATATCGGTAGTTAGTAAATTAAGCAAAATAAAACCAATACCTTCCTTAATATGCTTACTTAAAACATGTACGTATATGGAACTAAAGCTCGAAGTCACAAATTCGCAAAAATAAATGTGAGATCAACTTGAGCTTGACAATATGAATAGTACCCGACATCCTGTTAAAGCGCTAGAATACCACTAGTCAAACAAAGCAGTAAACAGAATAAAGGCTCTCTAGAGGCATTATTAGCACGTGTCTCAGTCGACGTTGTCGTTGCCGAAAAAATCTTGAAATTTCAAATAACCATTTAATCGATATAATCATCAAATAGTTTTCTGTTAAAGAATTATTTTTGTTCATTGATGACCAATTTGTAAAGAAAATTAAAATTTTTAAATATTTTTAGATATTATTGAACATTTTTTAACAAAAACTAAGGTTTTTAAAATAGTTTCAAAATAAAGTAATTACTTATTTGTTAATTCATAACTTGCTAGAAACAATATATTCTACTTCTTTATGCGGGTTCGATTCCCATATCTTCTGTTTTTTTAAATCAGAAAATGCAGGACTGGATTCCCATTAAAACACGCTCCCAAAAAGAGTATACGACTACAAAAGTATTTTTTGTTTAAAATAACTATATAACATCTTTTCAATTTTTGTCTATGTTTCCAGTACTAATTAAATTTCTATATTGCGTAATATATGGTTCTTTTACACAAAAAAAAAAAACTTTGTTTAAAACATTTTCCTTTCAGTTTTGGTATACTGGATAAAGTTCTTTTTGTTTCTAGTTTGAAAAAATATTTTTCATGCCTTCATATTGCGGAGATCCATGTATTCCATTTTTAGGGAAAACATGGAATGGACATAATAAAACATACAAATCTAGTCCATATCGTATATCATTTGTTATCTATTAGTCATTATTTATAATTAATTATAAAACTATTTTATTTTATTCAGTTTCATTCATGGTTACACTGTAGAAAACATGTTGATAGTTTTTATGGT
>JAGVSQ010007534.1:0-15236 GCA_022683975.1 Rhyacophila evoluta
TACAGAAGTCTCAGAAATTTCTTCTAAACCCTCTCCACCATGAGGTCGTATTTCACCGTAAACAACCGATCCACTCTCTAGCCTGCTTCAAATTAATGAATAATCATATAATAATTAACTTTCATTTAAGTTTGAAATTGTGTAAACATGTCTTATAAATAAATCCTCCAAAGAAACTAAATTTCCAAGTTTTATATTTTTGTATAAAAAATATATTTTGTCTCTCCTGTAAAATTTGGTCAACGTAAGATACGTGTTCCTGCAATATTGGCGACGATATAGATTTTCACTTTTTTTTAGGAATGGTTGTCAGCCAATTTCTCAACTCTTGGCAATCCGGTCCTATATTGTATGCGGTATTTAAGAATTGCAAAGTCAGTATCCCATTAAAATGCAATGATGTTTTTGAGGATTGAATTATTTTGTATATTACACATTGAAATTACATGTAACCTCAATGGAGACATTTTGTATGTGGAAGATAGTCATAATTGGTAATAAAAATGAAGTCACTTTTAAGAACTCACAAAGTGAATGATTAATGAGACACATGACATCAAAAATTTGTCACACGTTCCGTGGGAGCTTCGTGCTTATCGGATTCTACATATATTGTAACTCAAATCACATGCACGAGAGTTTAAATCTCCACTCCTTAAAATATGACAATTTGCTATTAAGCATAATACTTACTGTACATCTGACAAGTTACATAATCAAGTTAGTCATTGTATTTATTTGAATATTGCAGCAAATAAGCTTAAATAAATATTTCAGTTTTTCTCACCAATATTAACCAGTTTGACTCCATCGTCTTCGATAGCTCTCAAAGCTTTCGTGACATTTTCTAGACTGTGATGCCTGCTGGCTGGTCTCGCGTGCCAAGCAGGCTTCAGTGGTCTCCCTTGCAGTTTCTCCACCAAGGCGCAGAGGCAAGTCCCCGACTGTAAGTCCTCCGCGAGGTCCACAACCTGAAGAAAAATACACGTATGTTATTAAAGCACGAATTGATCATGATATTGTATGCACATATAGATAAGAACCTTGTTTATGAAGTATTTATAGACATTTAGAATTCTTTATAGTGCCATCAAAAACTTCGTGTCAAGCTTGGAACGTGTGCTATTTGTTTGTCGTTGATAATGTAGTGTTGCAATATGTGAATAGTTGGGAATAGCCACTCTAAAAGCTGCCAAGTGAAATACAAATAAAAAAATAGTTTTATACAGTGAGTATTGATTATTAAATATATTGTCCGTAGAGAATAAGCAATGTCAACACACAATGACATCATTTCAGTATAATTTGTATGACATAGTAATTTTTCGTTATGAGGCTGTAATTATTTTACTTACTCTACAGCAGAAGGTGTCACGTCACACCTTATTGATATAACTTTTAAGTATCCCCGAGTTTGTTTAGTTTAAACATTTTTTATGGTTTAATACGTCTCCCTAATAGCGTAGAGATTAACGTGCGCGTCTTGCGATCCGGGGAATACGGGCTCGATTTCCACATCTGTCGTATTAAAAATATCCAATTGCAATTGTCTAACAAACAATTGTCGTGAAAAATTATCTGTCAAGACATGAATTCACATTGCGGAGATCCATTTACTCACTTTCGGAGTAGATATCTTCATACTGTGTAGATCCATATACTCCACTTTCGAAGCGAACATGTTACAATATATATAGAATGTTAAGCATATTTATAGAATATCTTTTATCGATATCTCATGAAATCGCTTCTTCCTCGTTACTTCTTCCAATGGCAGTCAAATATATTTGTTTACTCCAAATTAAAAATGGCCTATAGAGATATCCGAATTGTAATTATAACGAATGTTAGAAAAGACACTAAGTAAGTTCTCATCGATGTTTATTATAATATCGTCTTTAATGCGATTTTCACAATATATAATGGCTTATATATATATATTTATGGTGTCCAATAATGTTTAACCATTATACTTTCTCCTTAACCACTAGTTTTTAAGAATTTTTGTGCAGAAATAGAATTATACGTAGGGAGTGACAATTTGATTATATTGTTATTTATTTTAACGTATTTAAAGTTTTAAAGTATTTCCATGGATGGTTTTGAGCATTGCGTTACTATTTATGGGTTATAATTCTAGAACCGTTCAACTGCACGAATATATGACAAGCGTGGGGAAGAAATCAAGCATAATTAATAGGTGTGATATTAAGATGTTATAGGCGTGGTCAAATTCCTTCTAATTAACTTTTCAACTCGCTTTTTAAATTCTTTGACTCATAGCAATTGTCATTTTACTAAGATTAGACCCTCAAATTGGGAACTGTGAACTCAGGACTAATATATAATTGAATAGTTAATATCTACGTATTACAGTGGAAACCTCTTAACATGAAACCGAAGGGACTGAAATATTTTTTCACTTTAAATGAATTTCATGTTATAAATATACATAAAAAACTCAACACTATGTATGCCGTAAAATTAGGTACACTGTTGACACATATTCATTTAAAAAAACACACAAAAAATACTGTTTTAATCACATTTAATTCACAAAAACACAAAATTTTCACATTCAATATACGAAGACAAATTGATCTTTGATTAATCGGGATTTGTTTTGCCTAAAGACGAGCAGTACCTAGGAATTATTGTTTGGATATTATATAATATTATAAAAGAGGGTGTGTAATAACATCTGGGTAATAGTTACGCGGCTGCAAATGGTTAATATATTTTGTTCCTTTGAATGCAAATTTTTTTATTGGGGTTTTCGTTTCGACTTCCAAGATATTGCAGTTCTAGTGAAAATAATGATAAAAGCATCTGAGCAATGACTCAATTGCCAATACATTTTGTTCAGGTTGTTTAAGGTTTTAATATTTTAACTATGACCCAAAATCATAAAATGTTCTGTGTGGGATATATCCTTTTCCTTTCCACAGTCAATATTACCTATTTACTGTGTTTCAAGAGTTGATATACTAGTTTTATTTGACCATTTGAAGCCACCTCTATTTTCCGTTCATTCATTCATGAAATCAATTTTGATTATAATGTGTTATTTACGATAAATTATACACTGTGTTCCAGAAACACAATTTATTTCCAAGCGTGTCTGAGAGTTTTCCTTGTCATACCATTTATGATTCGACGTCATGGTCAGAAGACTATTTCCAAGGTAGATCATAAAATACTGGTTCACAAGATATAGGGTGACCCAAAATGTGCTAACATTTATAATTTCCCGTCGTTTTTGCTTGCCAAAAATTATCCTGCCACAACCACTCTTTAGGGCTGCCCCTAAATATAAATTATTATAGATTATCAAAATAACGAGAATTTTTTTAATAACATTCAATGAATTAAATTCAACGAGCGAAAAATCCTGAAAATTTTCGTGGCCCCCAAAAAAGACCCGCCATCCCTAATGATCCACAGTTTGGGAAGCACTGTATAGTATAATTTATGATTTAATAAAACTCGTCAACATGGCAAGGGTCAATGTGATTGATAATCGTGCAGATTTAGTATTGTTGACGCCATCGGCAATCTACGGTCTTTGTGAAATGAAGTAATCGATAAATCAATTTATTTATAACCAATACCGTTAGATAAAATCTTTACTTACTTCTGATGAACAGTTTGTGTGGTGCGTCCACTGCTGACCTTCGAATCGATGGTAAAAAAAAAATAGATAACCAGCGGTTTTCAATATTTTTCTGCGTAAAAAAAGGTTTCATTTTTTATATAAATAATTCATCATAGAAGCAATATTACAGATTTAAAAAACAAATAAATCTATTGGAAATAGTTTTGTTTAATAGTAAATAAGTATCCATCGAGGCTTTGTGATTGTTAAATAATATTCGCGGAAAAAAGTTTAAATATGCTTGTAAAATCAAGTATCTGTTTTAGTATGAACAGATTTTCGGTGTAGCATATACAGTATGTGTAATGTCTAAACTAAAATGTGATACATGAATGGTTTAAAACCAATCCTCATTAAAACTCTGCGTAAAATTTGTATGCTGAAGTTTTGTAAAGTAAATGCTTATATTTCCGCTACAGGCGTTTTAGGCAGAATTAATTTTCAGCCATTTAATCAAACACAAATTTGAATTAATATATATGCACATAAGCGGTTCCCTAATTGTTTATTAAGTAAGTAATTATAAACTAAAGTCTTTCTGGTAACCGACAAGTTAGCATGCGTCCCTTGCATCCAGAAAATGAGGGTTCAATTTTCAAATTTACTGGATTTTTTTAGGCCTGGATGCAAACTGGGTTGAGCAACTGTCCGACAAAAATTCTCGTGAAAAATAATCAGTCAAGTAATGTCTTCACATTGCAGATATCCATATACTCTACATTCGGATCGGAGATCTTCACACTGTGTAGATCGTAGTATGACAAAGTAGGCGATATTGCCCCATTGCGGCCGCTGAGGCTGTTTAAAGGAGCGTCAGTGGGTTCAGAAATATTTGAAGGGCGTTCAGGAGTTTGATGGAGGCTGGTTCCTTGTAGAAAGATTACTTGAGATAAAAAACGAGGAATAATAATTTCTGGAAGGAAGTCAAAAAAAATGTTTTGCGTGAGAGTTAAAAAACGAAAATGGGGCGGTAAGTAATTATGAGTATTTTTTTCATCGAAAATAGAGCGGCAGGCCAAAAAAGATTGGGAGTCTGCGGTATAGATCTATATGCTCTATTTTCGGAGCGAACATAAAATATAAGTGATCTATTGGACATGTTCACACAGATAATATAAGTTACACATCATAAAATGTGTCTCGTTTAGAAGCTAACTAAGAGATAAATAATAGTTTTTATCACTCTAAAGTTCAGTTGATTTTTAAGACCGACATCAGTATGTACTCGGTTATTAAGTTTTGCCGGTAAATAAAATTTAATATTCCAGTAAGAGGCATTATTTTCTTCGAATTCGTCATGCACTAATTCTCGTTTTTTCCATACAATGCAAGAGCACGTTTGTCTCATGATATAATCATTTATATCAAGCGTACCGGTATTAATGGAATACTCGGGTAAAACGACGAATATATTACTGTAAATTTAACTCACGCATTACTGTGCCGAAAAAGCCACGATGCTGGACTCCAAGGGTCCAGTAAAAAATGTATGTTTTAAATTCAAATTATGTAAAATCTACCACATCAAATCAAATTATTATAATAAGTGCAAAAATGAAAAAACAACGGCGGAAACAGAACAGCGACATTCCAAGGCAGATGTTATTCATACATTGAAACACTTTGTTCAATCGCTTGAAATGTTCTCTCTCTTCCCATATGAAAGAATGATGACATCATTCAAATGAGTGATCGACGCTGCTCAACACAAATAACTTCATCTAATACACACACATCCTAGTCCTAGATTATACAAAATAATTATTTCCGTTGATATTGATCAATGTTTTTATTTTGTCTGACATAATTGAAACAATAGTGTTCCTTATAAAGTATGAAAACCTTGCAATCAGTATATTTGGAGAAATTAAATAAAATAAAAGTACTGATTGTTCATTATTCATTACGAGGTTACAGATGTTAGTGGAGATTTAAATACCGGGCACAGAATTTTCCAGGGGCACTAGGATTAATTCAGGGAAATAAAGTTTTTTTAATCGATAATCTATAGGTATAATCTAAAACAGAAAATACATGTGTGTGTTTGGCTGTCACAGAAACTCCTCCCAAGCGGTAAACAGTAACGACGTGAATTTTTCACTTGTTATTGAAACTGCTATTTATTGGTTAACTATTTTACTTTCAACTTTTTATATCATCTTGATAATTTAAAAAAACGACTAAAAATGTTGCACACAGCCAAGCTTTAAAATGAATCTGTAATACTAGGATAAATATAATTAATTCGAATAAAGAATGAGTTTGAATCTATCCCAAGAAAAGTTAAGTAATAAAGCTTTCATTGTATAGTTTCCTTAATTATCGACAGTATATTAGAAGCTTATAGATATATTTTTTAATTCCATTTGTGTAAAGTGAGCTTTGATGCAAATCTGGAAATTTTATTCGACATCATCTTTGATATATCCAGTTGTTTCTGATATAAAAATCTTAAAATCTAGTAATAAATGATGCTATGTCAAATATCAAATCTATTTCCTGTAGCCAAGAAGTTGGCGTATGCTCCACGCATCCGGGGAATGCGGGTTCAATTTCCACACCCACCAGATTTTTAAAGATTATTTACTTGCTTGTTTACCCAATTTTATTTTATTTAACATATTTTTTATTATAAATATGTATTATTCAAAATAGCACATTTAAATCGACATACTATAAGTATAAATTAAATCTTATGCAGTTTCAGAAATTTTAAACATCGGGAATACATTTTTACAATTTTCTGGATTTAATTTCACAACTTCCAGAATTCAAACATGCGTTCTTACCAAACTCGGTTAATAAGGCGACAAAATACATAATAAGCAAAACATTTTTTTGGAATACATTGGTCTTCATCATTCTTCTTCCACGTCCACTCGTTTGAATGGAGCATATAGACAATAAATGACAATTACAAGAATCTTTTTACCGCCTAAGTATTATCTACGGACAGTGTTTATGATATTAATGCCAAAAGACTCGCTAGTCAAAGAGTTGTATTATTTATAATTCGGGAAATATTGTAACATAGAGAGGAAGTGACAACACATCAGAAAATATTTGAGAAACCTGTCTTTCGGTTAAAATGATCAAAAACAGATGATGTCACTGATGAAACGGGATGGTTAATATCGGCTAAGAGATGAGTTCATCACATATTCCGAAAGTTATAACACGGTTAACTGTTTTTTATATTAGTAATTTAATAACCAGTTTCAAAAACCACGAATGTACTTTAAACCAAGATGAAATGAGTAATTATGCACGCCATAACATTAACGTCAGAGGTTCCCAATCATATGAATCAGGAATGCACTTTTGGAGAGAAATATTTATTTTCAACTAACTAACTATTTCACATAAAAACTGAACAATCCTTAGCAGAGAATTCAAAGCGTTTAATACGTTATGGAAAAATAATTAATAATTTTAGTTTGGAAACTATATAGACACTAAGTTATATTTATTTTATTTTCTTATGGGTTAAAAATATTAAGAACTAGGATTGCAAATATAAGAAAAAGTGAAATATAATATTTAACAAAAGAATATATATATGTAGATGAAATCAATGTTGTAAAAATAGCAGAAAATGATAAAAATAAATTGGAACTGAACATAGGGAAAAAAAGACTCTACAAAGAAAGTTAGACAGATCATATTCTAAAAATATATACATCTAAGCTCACTCTCATATGAAGGAAAGATATTTATAACAGGCAATTTCGTGAAACATCATCATTGCTCTCCGCATCGGTATAACTATTGGCTGTTTAGTCCTGTACTTTAGAATAAAAAAACATCTGATTTCTCGATTTATCAGATAGTTATCACTGACACGTATACCAATATTATTAATATTAAAATATAATAGTACATTATAATAATATTTATTTACGTTTTAAAAAGATAAAGTCAATTTTAAATAAGTTTCGATTTATTCAAAATAATACTCTCTCCACTAATTTCAGAAAAATATAATGACCTTAGTCTCCCTCGAAATACTTTAGAGACCACCGTTTCAGATGTCAAGCCCAATATTGGGAACGTCTGATTTATAAAATTAAGACAGGGCTGAAACTGCTAAAGCGTCGTATTCGTAATGTGAACGATTTTTCCATGATTAAAGCATTTTTAATTACTTCATTAGCCTACTTTGTTTTTTCAAAGTCAATTGCCAAAGCAAATGCAACTCAATTACATTAATTAATGTTCCACGAACGAAATTCTTAAATAGCGAAGACTCCATATTTAGTATCAATTATCACATAATTAATAATAAAAAAACTGATATGATCATTCAATTAAAAATCAATACAACATTTATTTGTTATCAATTACATATTAATTTATTTCTCGATGTGACACTAAACAATATCCTATAATGAATAGAACATTTTGTAACAGGTAAATTGAGCCTCTAATAAATTTTCCAAATAAAGTCCACCCATTACACAAGCAGTTAGCATGCGTGTCTCGCATTCGGGATATCCGTGTTTGATTCCCACATCTGCCAAAAATACAGGACTATTCCTATCGGGTTGAACAATTATCTGGCAAACAATTCTCGTAAAAAGTGATCTGTAAAGACCTATCTTCACTTAGCGGAGATCCATATACTTGGACACTCTTGGACATGACATCTGCGTACTGTGTAAATATTATCCGAGTGATAACCTATGTTTTAAATATCTCCCATATAAAAAGTACTCCTGGATATTGTGTTATATTAGATAAACCAACGTGACAAGCTGAAGTATTGACTTTATATGGTAATTATTTACCATAATGATTGTTTCTCCAATGACAATTCGATATAGTTAAGTACTTAGTAGACATTTATTGCATAAAATGCTTCAAAAACATCCATACTTTAATACGACAAAGACACCTAATCAGAAGAAGTAATCGCAGTTTTTTCTAACCCGCATATTAACAGTTTAAAAAAATTAATATCTACAAAACGTCCATGTGGCTTAAACGTATCGGCTTTGAAGCTTAAATATAAGATTACTCAATTAAAATAAATTGTAAGTATCATCGTTGGGCTACTTTCACATTTTTTTTTTCAATAAATGAACGTGTTTATTGTTGTATTATATTATATCGATATAATATTATTTTATATATAAACAAAAAAAAATACACTAAATATAACTAATTTCAAAATTTTATGGACAGCGATTAATATAATATTACAAAAACCCAAGCACAAAACGACCAAAATTTAAATCAGCACCCACAAAACATCAATAACTTTTAAAACAGTATATTTTCCCATAATATAACGAGATTAAGAAAGATGTATGTAGTGTATGCCATTTAAGTATTTAAATTTCATATTACAGTCTTAATAATATAAAATTCATAAAAATGCTAATTTGTTTCTTCAAAATTTCGCGTTTTTTTCTTGTTTGTTAATATGTGGCTCGGACGTTTTCTGCTTAACTACATCCAATTACAGTATCGTCAAAATTTTCCTGAATAGTAATTCTCTATTAGAAAATTTTCTCCCAACATTGATTTTGTCTATGTCAAAAGTAATCTCGAATGAATAAATGATTGATTGATGAAAATATATATATTTTTAATTAGGTTAGGTTAGGTTAAGCTACAAGTTTTATTTTGATACTAATAATTTAGTCAATGCATATTTTGTGTGTTTACTGATGGTGTCATGGAACCAAAAACCTTAAAACCATTATAAAAACTTGAATCTGCAGTAGAATTGAGTAAAAAATATGTAGAACGTAATTTATACAATTAATATTCTTCAAGACCTTCTTCTTAAAACCCAATCACATATTATTATTTAAGTAATCTGATTTAATGTTTCATGATGCCGTTTATTGTGTGGTTAACTTACTCGATAACATCATTTAGATAAATATATTTTTGGAATTCATTTCATGCTAATGCAACAAATAAGTAATCTACGATCATTCTCATCAAGTTGGAAAATATTGGTGCTTGAAATAACTTTGTTAAGCACAGTTTACAATGAAGTGATTTTTACAATAGCTCCAGCAGTTTTAACGTATAAATGAAAACTCTTAAGCTATTATGCATTAATATAAAAACATATTATAATATACTCAATACTATTCTCTAGATTGTTTTCAGATATTGAGAATCAATTGTGTATATTTCTGTAGAATTATAAAAATTAAGAATTGTAAGAAATAAATTAATCTTCAAAATAATCATAGTGTAAAAAAGCCCTTACCTTCATATTGGCAGTCCTGAGATGTTCGTTCACCCAGTTCCTGAACGTGTTCGCCTGAATCTCAACCCAGAGGTCCTCCTTTCCTTTGATCTGCATCCCCTTAGCGGCGGTTCCCTCAGGACTTCTCGCCACTAGACCGGCCTGCGTGATCCTCCCGGCAGTTCCTTCATTGGTGTGCGCCTTCAAGCCCTGATGGGACATTCTTCCCGTGGGAGAGTCGGCCATTTTATACCGATAACACTTTTCCGCACTTTTTTCGAATTGACAGTCTTATATTTTATTGGCTAGGCATTCGAGCAGCCGCTCACTGACTTTGTTAAATTGTTCATTTTCGTTGTTTTTCGCTGGCGGTTTTAATTACAAATGGCTGTTGAATTGAATTACAAAGAATGTGTTATGTTTAGAAATCAAAACAAAACCTAACCTAACTTGACAGTTATATTAATTCCAAACTAACCTAACCCGACACAAGTTAAGAATTCCGTTGTTTAATCAAACTAAAAATAAATAAACGCCATTCAAATATATTTCATCGACACAGTTTTTGTCTTCACATAGAAGTCCAGTAACATTAGACTCTGCAAATGAAATTATCTCAAAAACGTTTAACCTCATGAATAAAATTCAATATACTATTTTGTTTCTACGCATTTTTTGAAGCTACAAATTTGTAGTCGATATTATTTCTCTAAAGGTATTTACGAAACAACATTTGCGCCGTGTATTCGTTTGGTATCAATCGTTTGACACAACTGTATCAAAGTTCATACCAAAATACAGCCTCTCGGGGATTTTCCTAATTCTAATTTAATTTCACAGGACTATAAAGGCATATAGTGTGCGTTATTTCTATTCAATCATACTGATATTGAACCTAAATGAGAAAAGACTTACGTTTATTTTAAATGATAAAAAAATTATCCTTATAATAAATACAACGGTGTATTTATAATTTAATAAAAAAAATACGTAAGCTTTACTAAATATAATTTAAAAATAATTTACATTAATCCCCGTGAATGCAGGGCAGGATTTTACAGATTATGACGTATGCCGTGGTGTAATAAGCGTTAATCTTAACAATGTTTGAATCGAATGTCTAAGTACTTAAATACTACTAAAACAGACAAAAGTACTAAAATGTAGCTATCTTCAATGGATGAAAACGATTTATAGTTTATTGTTTCACTACTCGAATAAATAAGGCGATCGGTGAGTATCTTACAAGATAATTTTTACTAAATTTTTATTTGCTCATTTTGCACATGTTTACAATTTCAATTATTTAGTGACCTCAATTTATTATACCATGTTCGCTCCCAACATGGAGTGTATGGATCTACACAGTATACAAATAACCACTCTGAAGTGGAGCATATGGATATCTACAATGTGAAGACGTCTTGACAGATTATTTTTCACGAGAATTGTTTGTCAGTCAACCCAATGGGCAACCAGTCCTGCATTTTTTAAATCCGACAGATGTGGAATTGAATCCGCATTCCCCGCATTGCTGAGCGCGCACATTACAAACAATCTTAACTAGATTTTACTAATATTTGAATCCACCGTGTAAGTATGTACTTACATATTACTAAAACAGACAAAAAGTACTAAATCGTATAATTATTGCATCAATGTTTGAAAATTGTTTATAGTGTATTGTTCAATATTTCGAGCACACAACTTTCGAGAAATTGTATAGGAAACTGCAAGCCAGGATAACCAATAGTAAGGCGACCGGTTACAAGATAATTTTTCAGTTTTTTAGTCCACATAGATACAATTTTCATTATTTAATGACCTAAAATTACTCAAGAAGATTTTAAAAAATGTATTCAAATATACTGTTATGGAATCTGCACATTAAATTCATTCATAAAAGAAAGAATCATTCAATTCAGAACATATGTCTAAAATCAATTATAAATAAAAATAATTGAGTAATTTCAGATGTTTTGCATATGGTGTTGCCATTCTAAAATTTATATCCGCTATTTCCATTCCAACGATAATTATTATTTTAAAAAACGAACAACATGGCATCGCTAATGAGGTTCCGCACAAAATTAAGGCGGAAAGAATTTTTGTAAATAATTAATAATAAAACGTACTTGAAGTAGAATTTTCTTGATTTTAATTATCACGTATGCGTTCTATTGTTGTTTGCGACTGGAAAGAAACGAATATTATTTGAATTATTCACACTTTTTTACAGATGCCAACATCGAGTAAATGCTTCGATGATTGTGACCCTCATACCGTCTAGGCAGATTCGCATTGGGAAAATTTAGCACCACGGAAAATAACATTGAAGAAGAAATCACAATTAATCTTATCTATAATTGCATTGGAGCTAAGATGATAAATATTTGTGTATATTAATATACCAGTTCATTTCTTAAACTAACGTCTATTAATAGAAAAAAGGTTTACGAGGTAGAAAAATAAAGTCAATGGGCAAAGTATGTTTAGTTAACGAGTTATGTGTTTATTTCGTTCTAAAGATTTTCACGTATGTCTACAATCACGTAATTCTAGTAAGGTTTAGGGTGCGATAAATGGCGCGGCGGCAGAGCGACGGCCTCAAAGCAACGGCAACAGAGATGCTACATAGATATAAATAAGTGAGTGAACAGTGAGGCAGTTGTTGTGACGATAGCACGTTGTTGCGCTGCCGGCTTAACATGTTTGTTTTTAAGTTGAGAAATTTCAAAAACGATGTCGCGTAAGGCCGGAACTATGATAGCAGAGAGTCGGCAACAGATATGCAAAATAGCTATAAATAAGTGAGTGAACTAGTTCGGCAGCGCGACATTGTCAAAAAAACTTGCTCACACACCAATTTATAGTTATTTTCCATCTCTGTTGCCGACACTCTACCGCCGAGGCATCTATTGTAGCTCTGGTCTAATGTGTAATTTCCTTCACTAAATTATAATTGAACCCGTCATCCAGACACCGCTGTACGGCACATTTAGTAATTTTATAAGAACTAAAAAAACGGGCCTTGGTTTCCCCGGTTAGCGTAGTTGGTAACGTGCGCGCCTAGCAATCTGGGGAATGCTTTTGTTTGATAAAATTTCCACAATTTTCCTGGGCTGTTTTTTTAAATATATATTGCGGACCTGCGTTAATCTACCAGTCTACAAGCCAATTAAATAACTGATATATACGGTACTTCACCAGCAATTACAATTTGCATTTTTCTCCTTATTTATACGTCAAATCATGAATCAGACGAATGAATAATATACGAAATATATGAGTGCCTAATTCTGGCCTAACCTCGAAAATAACTTTTATGGAAAATATCTTCTTCTACATCCAAGGCTATCTTGCACAGATTCTATTTTCATGTAGAGTTCTGATGATAACGACGATCTTGGATGGTATGCTACATATGTATCTTGCATTTTTCACGATGAAAGTAAATGTAGCACTTATTTTTTGTAAGCACACGACGCTGCGATACATTCCTGACAGAAGCGATGGAACACGTGGAAGATAACCAAATTGACTCCAAATCATTGGACTTCTCAGCTATTAACACGGTGGTTTTGCACTCAAGCTATGTCAGCTTGATCTTTGATATACTCTCCTAGTTGCTTATGTGGCGAATTGAAAGATACAAATTACATTATCTGAGAGTACCCGAATATGTCGTTTGAAAGTGAAGAGCTTCTCAAGTCTGTTCGACCATTTTTTGGACCAATCGGCCATTGCGACTCGGTTTCTAAGAATAATTATTTTTACCTTGTAATAAAAATGCGAAATCTTACAGTATTTAGTATATCTCTCCGGTTAGCGTAGTTGGAAACGTGCGCGCCTAGCAATTTGGGGAATGCGGGCTTGAACCCCCATCTGTTGTTGGATTTTAAAATATAAAAAAATGCAGGAGTGAATGCCTATTGACTCATTTATTTGGTAGACACTCTTTTTCCTTGTGTATATATATTTTGTAATTATTTCTTTATTCTGCTTTTATGTTTTAATATGTTTTTGATATTTTCGTCATAACCATATGCATATCGTGTTGTTAATGTATTAAACTTGTAATTTGTAATTTTACAACATGCACAAAGTAGATAAATAATATGCCGCGGCGATAGAGCGACAGCTGTCAAGCGTTGGTAACATAGATACAAAATAGCCATAAATAGATTAGTGAGCAGTTGTCACAAGAACTTCCCCACTTGCTCACTCATGTATTTATAACTATTTTGCATCTCTGTTGCCGACGCTCTACCGCCGTGTCATCTATCGTAGCCTCAGCCTAAAGCAAATGATTTGTTTGATAAAAAAATACAACATGTACAAAATGAATAAATAAATGTATGCTGTGTGGATTCATATGCTCCACTCTGAGAGCGAAAATGGTATAAAAAAATCTAACGATAAGAGTTATCATATTGTAAAAAAATATTTTGGACAACGTTTGTTTGAAAGCGATCAATTGTATGAATACATTTAGGATGTGGTTTGAGATAAATTAATAATTTCACAACGGAATAATGATTTTGTCTCTATGGCCAAAGAGCACGACTATTGTATCTACATTCTACTTCTCGAGATTGCCAGTCCTTTTATAGAGGTCAAATAATCCGCCTTCGGCAGGATGACGTCGGGTGTTGTGGATTGTGACGTCACCGGGAGTGGGCGGCGGTGAATAACAATGGTGATGATGAACAGTACCAAGAATTTCATAAATGACCCGCAGAAATCCGCAACCGGCTTACAAACATGAATGGCGAGCACGAGGTATGGCACCATATCTAGTTATCGTATCGTTGAAGTGCCTTTCAGTCCAGCGATTGTAAATTTAATAATATATCATTCGTGTCCCGGAGGCACAAGGCTTCGTGTCCATTTTTAGCAAAAATTACTTTTTTTAAACAGAATTATTTATTTTGGCACATTGATCAACATCCTGGACCATGTTATCTATAACAATCCACAATATTTATTTATGTTATACATGTTGTAACATTACAAATTATAAGTTTAATATATTAACAACACAGATGTATTATATATATGGTTGTATCTAAAATATTAGGAACATACTGAATTATAAAAAAAGAATTAAAATATATACACAAAAGGAAGAAGATAGTGTCTACCAAATAAGTTAGACAGACCCTATTCTAATAATGTATATAATAGCATCCATCTAAGCTGGCTCTCACCTAAGTGGAAAATATCAATATCCAAGGCAATCTCGTTAAGCATCACCATTGCTCTCCTCATTAGCATGATTACTGGTAGGATGTTCCTGCATTCAGGAATGAAAAAAGCATAAGTCGAAAAAAATGCGTCGCCAAATACATATTCCTCCTCAGTATTAAGCTA
>JAGVSQ010007535.1:0-15236 GCA_022683975.1 Rhyacophila evoluta
GAGGACACAAGAATACTGGCGGGTGACAGAGATTCTTGGAGGCGGCACGTGGTGTCCAAATCCACTTAGAGAGCGAACATGAAAGAAGAAGAAAATATATACTTATATTTCAGATTTGGGCAAATTGTCCAGGAATTGTCTCAGAAAAAGTTGGCAGCCCTACATACGACTGGCATATAGATATGGCGGGTAGTGAGATTTGAACCCGTTTGAAAAAACGAGCGCGCTTATCAGCTAAGCCATCAAATCAACATTATTTAAAAATATTAAATAAAAAATCACATACAGAATGATCAAATAAATAAAGTTAAAAAATGCCAACCCAACGTCGTGTTCATACTAAAACACTCAATGTTTCATCCCCATCCCCGGGGGGCTTGGAACAATTGAAGTGCATCCAAAACAATTAACACTCGCGTATCTCCTGTGGGATTTGGTTCTCCAGGACTCAGGTGGCGGAGCGATTGCGGAGGCTTAACCCCTTTTGTGTGGGGGTGAGATTATTCTTGGGACCTGCTGCTGGTGTTGACAATCGTAAAAAAGTCATTTTGATATCATCAATTTTGCTACGCGTCGCTGGATTATCTTGTCAATATTTAATTGACAAATTGTAACTATACAACGCATCATCATTGAAAATCATCCTAGGCCAACTACTAGATGAAGGATGACAGATACAATGTTTATATTTATTATATAACGAGTATTTAGCGTGGAGTGTTAAAGCGATGTACCTGTGTTGTTAATTTTCTTTTTTTTTATCTAACGAATATTATATATAAAATATTTTTTTCATTGTGTAGAAAAAGAATGATTCTTTTTTTTTAATTTAGAAAAATACTATATTTTAAAGTATCATTACAAAATAAACATATTTCCTCGGTGGCTGAAAGGTTAGCAGCGCATTTTGCATCTGGGGAATGATGGTTCGATTCCCAGATTTGTTTTTTTTTTTAAATCTGAAAACTCAGGACTGGAGGCTCATTGTATTGAGCAATTCTCTGACTTCTTTTGAAAAGTAATTACTCAAGACACATCTTCACATTGTAAAGATCAATATGCTTCACTTTTGGAGCGAATATGGTAAAAAAACATATCTAAGCTAAAGGTATTTTTTACTTAATATCCAAAGAAATTGAAATTTACTTTGGAGTGAGATTTTTACTTTCTTTTAAAAAAAAAGGTTTATTTCATTTTCACTAATTTCTCAATTCTTATTTTTTTACAATGTTTTTTATTCCTCTTGAACAACTCCTGAAAAATTTATGATACGTGTTGTCAACTTATGGCCATCGATATGGTGATTATATATCTTGCGTAATGAGAAGATGTGTTCTAGGCAAAAAAGACAACTACGACCATGTATATTTGAAATATATCCAGACGGTGATTATCCTGTCAATTTCTTCGCTTTGGTTATTTGTATATTTAATGTATGTCGTTTTTTATTCTTGTACACACTCCGGTATCAATGCAATGAATCAAACATAAATAGGGGGTAATGTATTTGCCAAATCTCTTTTATCTGAGCTAATCTGCGACACGTTACAAAAAGGACAACTCCGTTGAATGTTTTAATATCACGCGTGTAAATTTAATTATTTCGCTCTCTCCACAATTCAAAAGTGACCCCTCTGTATTTTAAGAAGAAAAAAATGAAGACATTGACGTACTCACAATTTCAATTGTTAGTTTTAAAACTTACTAATTCTGCTAACAGTAAACAATCATTAATTAGAACAATTCTAACTTATAAATATCTATCTAAAAACATGAAAACTACCAAATTTATTCATACTTCAAATATATACTGAATCCGAAAAAGAAAACAGCTATAATCGAAAAAGTAAATCACATATTTTTTTGAGACTAACTGATTTCAACATGCTAGAAATTATGTTTGTGTCAGATAAATCCTTGTACATATTAAATCAGCAATTTAATTTCATGGGGCGCGAATTATTACATACAAAATATTTAAAAATGCCGAACTGGATGTTCAATGGGTAAATCGAACGACGATAATTATCCTTGTGAAGGTTAGATTTCAACCTAATTTTTAACTGTGGAATATCCAAATACTACAAATGTTAAGCGAACATAGTATAAATAATAATAAGGTAAAACAAAATAATCTTTCACGGATATTGTGTAATATTATTAGATGATATTTAAATTAATTTTCTAAATGATGATGAATTAATAATATATTTTTATAATATGAAATATATATTCCCCGCCACTGTCCAAAGCAATCCCCAATTGAAAAGCGTCCCTCAAAAATATTAACAAATATTTAAATATCATACAATATCTGCCTACTTAAGCTGGATAAATTATTGCAGGGGGACAAGTGCCCAGGGAATTTAATACGATATTATTTAATAATTTGTTTTGACAATCGCGTTTCGGATTGACTTCGTCCCCTCGCGATGTATTTTTATTAACTTATTTTATTATTTTAATGCTTGGGGGTCAGATTTTTCATTGCCCCCTTTTTGTGATTTCACGGTATAAAAATGTTATTAGCTCGTAAAAGTGTGTGCTTTGTGTTTTTTTATCTTTGATACAAGACTATTTGAGTATAATGAATTTTGTCTTTTATTAATACTTGGTATAATTCATTCTTTGCAATGATACGTCTTTTATGTTGTTCCTCTTATAGTATTTATATTTGGAGAATACATCCTGGAAAATTAAAAGAAATAGTGATGGTCCGATAAAGACATGTGTTAATTTTTGTGCGGACTCGTTGTTTTATCTGTCATGGTGATACATCGTGTACAACATAATATCTATGGTCAACGGACTTATGAAATCCTTTTTGGTCATTTTATAAAGAGTATGAAAATACATTCCAAATATAAGCACGCGTCGGCGGGACTAACAGTAGACGTCGAAGATATCCAAAAAATAACCTTAAAGGTACCTATACACCTAGTCCGCTTGCACTTTGGGAAGTGTCTATCCAAGACGATGATTTAGATAAGATGCAGGCCACGCATTAGTCAGTCCACGTCTACAGTTGTGTACTGATCGATAGATTCATGTTACACGGCATGCTCGTGTGTCGTCTGCCTAAATACGAATTATCAGTCATAGATTGAGTCATAAGGAGAGTATAACCATAGCATTTTTAGTCTCGTTTCTTTATTTCGTCAATAATCTCATTTTATATTCATAGATATAATTTACAGTTTTGTTTGATTACATTATAATATTGTCTATAATTAATAATTAAGCACATTCTACCAAACTTACGGAAGATGAATGTATAACAAAAGTGATACTGAAGTTGTCCTGTTCTCTAGACCAGCAATTCTCAACTAGAGTGCATATGGCACCTCGAGGGGGTATAGACAATAAATTAATCTTTGGGGAGGTATATCAAATTCATGGGGAGGCACATATTTTTGTTTTAATTCGAAAATAATAACTTTTACAAAAAAGTGTATCACTTGGACCAGGAAGATTTTTTTCAATAAATTAATTAACAAAAAAGTAGCGACGTTACGTTACTGATAAGAGTTCTCAAGTTTACTACATATTGATTTGTTGGTGTAAACGTGAGTTTTGCATTTGAATTCTTCACGTATACTATCTTTCCTTAACTATACTCTCGCTGATTTGGTCCTTCAAACCCTTTTATCATTTTTCTAGTAGTAAATACTGTCAAAGATGCGGGGAGTGGAAATTGAATGAATAGCCGATAGAATCCTTTAAGTACGCCAATACACTATGAAAGTTTGCATCGTAAAAACCGCATATAAATAAAACGAATAAATATTCAACTAACAAATTTGTTTATTTAAGCATATTGTATGTACAAAACATCGCTTACTTCATATTAACATATAAATAATCAATAACTTAGCATTTAAACAGTTTTGTTTTATATATAAGTAGTTCTATGTAATTAATAATACTTATAAATGTCTATAAATAACATACAAATAATATATACACATAATTTACAATATAATATATCTTATTTTTTCATATAGGATTACAGTGTGTAATTAAAATAAGCTATAATTAAACCATCAGTAGTTATATTTACTATTATTAAAGAAAAAAATAATTTGATCGAATGAAAACGTATTTTATTGTTTGATTTATTTGCAAATCATACTAGATTACCATAAGTAAAAAACACTAATAAAATGTTGTTTAAATTTAACATAAAAGAGCATCTTTTCAGCGAGAATTCTTTTGTGGCAAATCACGATAAAATTTATAAATTTTTGAATCCATATTGCATTCAATTTTTTCGCTTAAATGATCAGTATGTATTATATCAAAGGAAAAGCTGGGAAGATAGACAATTTCAAAGAATACTAAGTGTATGAATGTCTGCCATTTATTAGTTCTCGTTTGTGACGTTTCATTTCTCATTAAATATTTTTGTTTATTTTTATCGTAATTAGCAAATAAAACTCGAATAGACGATACTTTCTTCACAGATTTGTGGTTTTAATGCTTTATAGCCTATATATTACACCTATGGAGCTTAATACTTTAAGCTCCCTAGGTGAATCTTTTTATTTTAATATCTCAAGATTGATACAAATATTTGATAACTAGTCCTCGAGCACATCACCTATAGAGATCCATATGCTCTACATTTAGAGTAATACAAAAATCAGGCTATAAATATAAACCACGATATTATTTAAATCATAAAATCCACCTTCATTTGTGTGAATTTATAGTGATGGTTTGTAAACAAATTAAATCAAAATATTATAATTCTACTACATCACTTTCTATAAAGAATTATATTGAATAATTGAACGAAAATCTTGAAATATAAAACATATATTGCTCAGTATTATTTCATCTCAAAATTCTGTGATTGCATTAGGCATATAAAATATAACAAAAAAAAAAAACAACTTATGCATATTATTTTATATATTTATATAATATTAGTGTATGAACCAGATAATAAATTTTATAGATCTACTGCACTTATTACATTTTATAATTAATTTTCTACTAAATTTATAATTTTATATTGAACAGTTTTCCTTACTAAAAAATCACTTATAATACATTAATTCTTACGTAACATTCTAACAAATAATATTTTACAACAGAACATAAATTACAATTCGTAATGACTATTTAAAGCGGTATTATACATTATATTATTTTTCTACGTATTAATTATAATAATTTAATAACCTATTATTTATTCAGTGTTGATATTAAATTGTATAGTTTTGAATTTGTATTTTCACTGCAGGAATCGGCAACAATAAGCCTAGAGTTTTTTTTTACATACACGCGTACAAATAAGACAATGTTTGAAACAGTTACAGGTATTTTTTAAGATAATACACAGGTTTAAAATTATATAATACTGATAGCTGGGGTAAATAATCGTAATATTCTGACAGAAATAACTAACCAATAATCAGTTTCGTTTTAATAACGTTAAAAAGGGATTAAGTTTTCACTATTTTTATATAGTACAAAGCGATGTAAATTATTCCGTGATTTTCCTTTGTACTAAATATATTAATAAACATATACACAGAGTAAACTGCCAATCGATAGCATACACATTATCAATGACTGGTCCAGCGAATCCAAAAAACATACTGTGATATACACTTGTATTTTCTACATGAAATTTAGTAATTTCTGTCAGAAAAATCTTCATTAAATGCAGCAGAATGAATTGTATTGATTCTATTAGGTATTCAAATGAAAACATCACATATTGATTGCATATTAAGTTTCATAGTTGGCTTAAGTAGCCGACAATCGTGTTTATTTTTAATTGACTAAAATCTTTGAATGCAATACAAAATTACTGACTCGTTTCTATCCAAATGTTTTATCTTTGGAGTAATGGTATCATAATTATGCATATATACCATTACTAATTGGATAACTAACACATCCAAGTCTTTACGCCTCGCTCTTGTATGGTTTAAATAACTTCGGTTTTTCTTGGACTAAACTAGTCTGATCTTCTACTTTTCGGCTACCTTCATTTCCGTATTCCAAAAGTGAACCTTGAACTGATAGATCTGATCCGTATGCCTCTCTGGCAAGTTGATGCTGTCGGAGAACATCGTTGTATTGAGAGGCTCCCAAGGCGCCGAGATCTAATCGTCTCGAACTTTCGGTGTTTCTTGGAGACATACTAAGATCTGAATCGACGCTTACTTCCGAAGCGCAAGGGCTTGCCGTTACGCCAGCTCTAGTTGAAGACACTGCGCTGGGAGATACAGAATTTCTTGCAAGAATATCATGAGAGCTTTGACGTGAATTGTTACTGTTTGTTTTCCCCAGTGATAAATGTGCGAAATATGAAGGATTGTGGTGTTGCATTGAATTTAATCCTTGGTGCGATAGATTTATTGATTGTAGTAAGTGCGAAGGGTATGATGAAGCAGTTCTAGACGGGCTTGTTTGTCCGTGTATTTGATTCTGTCCATTTTGGTTTGCAGCACCGTGCTGTGGAATTGCATAAGGCGCATATCTTGCGTAGTGGCCCGCGTAAGCTCCAAAAGGATGGTTAGATGGGTGTGTTAAGAAATGCGGTGGTGCATGGTGAGAAGGCGGAAGAAGAGAACCAGGTCCTGGGTGACCTAGTCCGGGGTAGGCGTACGGTAGAGCTACGGATGTGGCGGCTGCTTGAAGAATTGATGCTGCAAATGCTGGGTCGCTGTAAACTGCAGCGTACGGCCAGGCAACTGCAATTCTTTGACGTTTGTCTTTCATACGCCGGTTTTGGAACCAGACCTGTAACGAAAAAAAAATGTATGGTTAGCGATGGACTGTGATTTGTAAATATTTGCTGCATTTAGTGACATCTGTTGACGAATTAATATCGCCATCAATGCTGATAATTATTTTTTAATAATTTTGCAACACTCCAAAAATAAAATGTAAATTTTCCGGTTGACGATTTTTTTTTACTGTGGCAAATACGTTTAAAAATAAATATGTTGAATTAAATATTATTATAATTTAGATATGAATAAATAAAACGTTGATGCTACTGATTGATCCCAGCACAAAAAGACTCCATCGGTTTAGGTAATAGATGGATCAGAAGAACCGCATTCCACTTAGCAAGTCTGTGATACATTTGACGCTAAGTGAATCCAGGGGATTCACATCAAGGGACCGCAGCAGCAACGGGTTCTTTTAAATAAGTATATTTTTGTTCTGATTAATAAATGAGAGATTGATAATATGCAGGTAATACGTAATAATTTTATAAATGTTATAGAAACCCTTCTGAACCGTATAAAATGTAATCAATATAAAACAATAATATTAATATCTATCGTTGGTGGTCATGTCATCCTTGTGATGATACATTAAGTAAATTGTATTGTGCTGGGTTTGCCTTCTATAAACCATTTAGCGTAGAGGTTAGCGTGCTCGCCTAGCAATCCAAGACACGCGAGCTCAATTCCCCCATATGTAGGATTTTTAAAAATCTCACGTGGGTTGATCATTGATTTAAGTTATCGACTGATAAAAAATTCTCGCGAAAAATAGTCTACCAATACATTTTTTCACATTACAGAGATCCGTATACTCCACTTTCGAATTGGAAATCTTCACACTGTGTAGATTACTGTAAATTATATGCTACACTTTCGAAGCAAACATCGTAAAAAAAACACGTAGACAACATAGTGGTATTGCAAATCCGTATATAAAAAAATAAGACACGCTTTAAATCTGTCTGATTTCTTTGAGTTGATGAAGATGATGATGAATTAAATGAGACCGAACCAAAACGTATAAAACTTTCATGAACAAAACAGACGTACACATCGTTTGCGGGTCATAATTCTAAGCAAAGTTAGTAAAAAATTGTATTGATTGTATGATGGTTTAAAACGATTGCAAATCAATGTATTTAAGAAGAAACGTGTGTTGTAAAGAAAAGTATTAACTTTTGACATTATTGATAACAATAAATATTGTGGGTTTTAAATTATTTTAACGAAGACCGCGATCACAAGGTTGAGATGCTGAGTCTGCGTCAAAGAGTTCCTCTTGATTATCGACGTTTAGCGCAGTCCACACTTTGGACTGTGGGCACCTTTCAACGTGCTTTATTGCCGCCCAACAAAGCGGCCGCCTGTTATTAATTTTAATTCTAATACCGCTGCCTACCTGTTACGATCATGCCATTCCAGATATTGTTTCATACATCCATGTGAAGTATATTCATTAATATTCAATGAATTCCACTTTAGTTAATCTGGTTTAACCGTGTTACATCGATTATAAACGAAATTTACTTTATTACTAATTAATTATTGAAAATTTTAAATATTGTCAATGGCCTCGTCAATAGATTTATATCATTATACGTCTCGATAGCCAAGAAGTAAGCATGCGCGCTTAAGTGCCAGATGTTGCTGATACAATAGACATATTGCCAAAAAGTAACAAGCTGATATTGTAAATCTTTCATAAATCAAATTTGATTTCGAGGTTAATATTATGGTTTTCAGTTTTCTCTTCTATACACGTGATTTGTAATATAACAATAGTAAAAGTTAGCGTTTAGATATGGATAAATTGAAAATGATGAAAAACAAATGAATATGCTATACTTGTGTAAAATGCTACTGGTTGTGTTGTACGTAAAATAACGATGCATATTTATTAATTATATTACATCTAGTAAATCATATTTCTTTCCGTGGTTGTTTCCCTAATAGCGTAGAGGTTAACGTACGCGCCTAGCAATCCGGAGAATGCGTGTTCGGTTTTCACATGTCGGATTTAGCAATCTGAGCAATTGTCTGAAATCTGTCAAGACGTCTTCACATTACGAAGATTCATATACTCAACTTTCAGAGTGGATTTCTTCACACTATCTAGATCAATATGCTCCACTTTCGCAGCAAACTTGGTATGTAAAAAAATCTTTACAAATAAAAAGGAATTGAAATATTTCATTTAATGTTCATTCTACACAAATATAATGTATTATTTTAATATATTCAGCCTCCCTGGTAGTTGATAGGTAAACGTGTGCGCTTTTGATCCGGGGACTATGGGATCGATTCCCACATCTGCTATATTAAAAAATGCAGGACTAGACGTCCATTGGTTTAAGCAGTTGCCTGATAACTAATACTTGTGAAAAATAATCTTTCAAGACGTGTCTTTACATTGCAGAGATCCATATCCTCAACTTTTAGAACAGATGTGTCGAATCATAATAAAAACGGTTTACTTATTGTTATTGTTAAACTGGTAACATTACAGTGTCTTCACAGTTATATGAATATTAACGTATGCATTCTATGTTAGGTTAGACATTTTTTTAATATTATGTTGTGGAGAAATAAAAATATATTAGGCATTTGGCAAAAATATATTGTGTCCTTTGAATTTTAAAAACCATAATGATAATATAGTAAAAAGTGTAAAACGTGTGTAATATGATTGTGATATGGATAGTTGTAAGATAAATATGTGTGGGCATAAAAGTTCGTACTATTACGACAAAAAAAAAACTCACAAAAGTTATTTGAACGAACAAACTCCGACTCTTTCGAAACGCCATTTTTCTCGGTCCGTTTGATACGTATTTATAAAAAAAAAGAAAGAAAAAAAACAATTATCATTGCATTATCCATTAAATAAAATAACACCGAAGTGATAATTGGGTGGCTCAAAAAGAGCGAACACAAAACAAAATTTATTCAATTTATTATTATTTATACAAACACATTTTTTCTCCTTCAAATCGCACTTATTCATTCATTAAGATGGCGTTTATTATGTTAATTAACTCTGAAACGTTTGTCTTACATTTACAATGGCGATACTCAAATTCAAATTTTTGTATTCTTGTATAACATTAGTAATAAAGATTTCTCGCGAGAGTTACAAAACTAACGAAATGCAGTGTATATTATCCAAAGAATACTTGAAACGTATACAGTATGGACGTCTACAAAGCTTGTTTTATTAGTGTTGGTTTTCAACCAATCACTACACGCATTGAAAATCTATATTCAGCATTTTAAACTTTAAAATCCATAACTACAGCCCTCAAATCCTAAACGTTGTTGAGTGACTATCCCGCTAACAACATGGCCACCAAGTTTATGAAAATATAATTCTATTTAATTATTTCTCTTGTGAAAAGCTGTTTTGGTTGGAACAGCATTGTTCAAATGCTAAATTACCTAAATTATTATGGCTATTTCTGTTACATACTGCAAGATTTATTTGAAATTTAGAATACATTATAAATTTGCAAGGTAATGTTACAAAAAAAAAAAAAAGTTGATTAAAGATTATGTAAGATACGATAAAAAATCATATTTAAGTGTCATTGGAGAGTTTTAATTTTATTTTACAAAGTCAAATTAAAAGAAAAGATACAAATAAAGCAAATAAGTGCTATAATCGTGAATCAACCACATGTAACGAAACGAAGAGATACGTGGCATGGTAAACATTTGGCCTTAAAAATTCTATTATATAAATGTTTTTTTTTTATTTAATCTCCAACCTTACGGTTGACTGGGAGATGACAACAATGTATGTAATATTGCCTTGAAATAATGATATTGTGTGATGTATTCAAATTAATAAATATACAATAAAATTAAAGCGTCCGTTAAAGTATATTAAATTTCACAATTTGCATATTTTTTCCTGCATTTCAGTGTAAATTATCTGAATAAAAATATAAAGTATCCCATGTTGTAAAACAATGGCTCCATACCAACACGTATTTTAAAAATAAAATCCAATAATATTAAAACCAAAATTAAACAATATTTTACATTTACAAAAATATGGAGGTTAGTAAGATTTTCTGATCGATTTTAAAATTTTATTTATGCAAATAATTTTTCACTTGTATGTTTTCCATCGCTGCATTTGAATGTTTTATTTTATCCGATAGCTCATAAAACTACCGTCCAAATGGCATTATAAAAAACAGCTACCGCTTATTCAGGCAATGATTAGCACCAGTCTCGCCGACACAATAATATCGTAAATATTTCATCGAATTAGCGATCCCATAAAAGCCGGCCTCTCAAGAGTGTTATTATATATAAACATTCAAAAGAGGATTTCGGTAGACGTAACAGTGACGCAGGATGGATTTTCAAATGACGTATTCAACAAAAACGTTAATTTGTAGTTAAAAATAACACGTTAATACAATCCGATTTGTCAGTCCTTTTAGTCGAATTGACAAGTGCGCGTGTTTCAGTACCATAGATCGCATGCTCAAATTTACCAGCCGTATGAGAGTTTTTAAAGATGCAAAGATATAGGTAAATGAATGCCCAGTATGTTTGAGAGAATTTCCGTACGAAGTATGAACTATTGGCGAAGATTACTCGTATGGTAACCTACTTGATGCGCAGGTTGGAATATAAGACACATAAGAGATTTTCTCCTAGAGTAGTTGTATGGATCTATTAGGATTAAAACTGATTAAATTCTTACCTTGATTGTGGATTCTGGTAGATTGAGTTGTGCAGCCAGCTCGCATCTTCGGGGTCTTGAAACGTAGTTTTCTTTGAAAAACTCTTTTTCCAAACGTCCTAGCTGTTCTCTTGTGAATGCAGTTCTGTAACGTCGTATGTTGGGGTCCGTTGAAGAACTCGGACCTCCCATTGAGCCACTGTGAGACTCGGGTCCTGGACTTGAGCAATCTAGAAAGAAACAACATATTATATTAATTGAATATAAGAAATTCATCACTGTATACAGCAAAATATATAACATGAAATTGAAAATTAAGAAATGATAGTCCCTTTCAATTTATATTGGTGATACAATAAGGCTACCTCAAGATTAAATGATTGAATGAATTATTAAAAAAAGTTAGATAAATTTGGCGAACGATTAATAATATTGATATTGACACGACTGATAATATTGAAGGGTTACTGGAAAGGTCTCCATCTAACTGAATCTTAAGAAAAGGCTGATTATGGTGAAGAATCTATTCTAGTGAATGGGTTATCTTAGGATTGGACAGCTTTGGATTTCAATTTCGTCTTGCCATAATTAAATACATGTTTAATTTATGCTTCTTCTTCTTTTATGTTCTTATGATGATGTTAAAATTAGAATAAATTCAAAAGGGGGATGTTGATAGTGACATAAGAAATTCTACCCTTGTATATTTTTTACAAACCAGAGAAGTCAATTAGCATGTCTTTGCGACAAATGTTTTTGGAAGTCTTTTGAAGATAAAAAAATCTGTCCCACAGTCAGTACAAGAGCAATTAAAGTCTAGACACGAAAACAACTTCCTAACTCGAACCAAAATACTCAGTTTCAAGTGGTTAGATTTGAATCAAAGTAGGGTTTGCTTGTTTTGATTTCCGACAGCGCATCTGTCAAGTAAAAATTATGGTAATGTACGTTTTAAAGAAATAATCGATACAATTAACATATCGAATCAGGCCTGTACTTTATTTGAAAACTAAAATCAATCGTTACTTTAATAAATACAATAAATCAGATTATTAATACGATTAAGTTAAACGGAGTTATTATTTCTCGATTATTAACAAATGCTCGCTGTAGATTTTGGAAATCTCCATAAAGAACATTACCTTTCTAATTCATTCGTTATAAAGGTTTTTATTTATTATTTGTAGTTGATTATAAAGAGCAAGATATTTACAAATAAATTAGTACACTATATTGAGGATGAGAGATTTTGATACAAATTCTATAGTATTTAAAAAAATATTTATAACTATGTAGTCCATTTTCTTGCACATCTCAGATGATCATGAAGCTTCTCAAATACGAAATAAACCTTAATATGGTATCATAACGCCGGATTGTAATTGGTTTTAAACATATTTTAAAATATGTATGTCGCTTTAATGCAATCAATTGCTAAATGTAAGAATAATTGGGGGTTGGTGAGACGAATGATAAATAAAAACAATTTCTGTAGACCAAAAATCAAATGTGTAAATTGAACGACATAAATAATATCAGTTAGTTTTTTTTTATATTAATGTGTGTTATTTTTTAGATAATAAAAAAATGGTAGTTTCTAATTGAGCTATTAGGGTCGTGCCGCGAGAAATCTCTTTAAGCGGGTCTTTGCGACGCCGCCAAGAACGGGTTAAGCCTCTCGCAAAACGATGTAAAATTTATTGAATATGTTAACTAAATAAATAAAAATTTTAAGTAAATATCCGTACTGAAGGAAAGAATTATTGAAACTGGTTATTATATTACTGTTGAATCAGTTGGAGACATTCAGGGAATAAATCGGAATGATAAATTAACATGGTCAAATGGAGGGTATATTTAATGACGATAAATCTCATTACTTTAGATTCCACGGTGCTGCTGGAACCTCCGTAACATGTAGAAGAATACAATGATATTGGGTAAAATACAATAGGATGTAATATAATTTACTTGTAGTACCAATTGTAACATGATAATATTCCTAGAAGAAACTATAAAGCATGATAAGTAAGAAACAATTAAAGATCCATTCATAAATGGTTTCAATGTTTCTTTCATAATAGTTTTTGTATGAAAATTATTGAACAATAGTTATTTAAATAAATTATTGAATAATGTTTTTCGTAAATGAATTTTAGTTAACCATCGATAATTTACTTCATTTTTCAACCCCTCTGTAGACTGTAAAGAGCCACTTAAGAAGCTATAAACAGAAAGTTAAAATCAGAGAACTACCAGTGTTAAGTTTTTGTAACCCACGGTTTGGTTAACAAAATAAATACAAATATCGATACATACATGACTGGTTTTTAATACACGGGTGAATTTATTGAAGGAACCGATCATAGAATTAATAATTTAAAAAAATCTATTGCATTATGGAGAATTTTGCGACGAATAGTTATGACTTCGTCCTCATTGCGATAAGAAAACGGACCAGAAAGCTATTATTTGTGACCTACGATGTTATACCTGCCCGTCCACATGTTGTGGATGTCTCAAAAGAGTCTTAACCTGGCCTGCATGATATTTAATCCAGATTTCAGAAGAAAGGAGACCCGGAAGACAACTTAATACTATCTAGAAAATGTATTCGAAAATGAAGTGAAATGTTTTAGGCTATGCAATGCTGAGATAATATCACAGGATGTGAAAGTACTAGCTGAAGATTTTATGAGGTGCTATATGCTCAACAAAACTAGATTTGAAAGAAGATTAATTGTCTTAAAGATATACACATTAGAAATAGTCTAATTAATCACTTTAATTTTGCAAGAAAGACAATTCATTTATATAACAATTATAAATAATTAATAAATTGTTTCACGAATAATCGATATATCGCTCATTAAAAAGCAACACCTACTAAACCAGACAGCAAAAGATAGAATTATTTATGGCCAATATCATTAGTTAAATTATTTATGGGAGTTCACGCAATGATAGTGATTAGAGAGAGTTTTTTTCATCTTCTGTAAAATTTGTGTCGCGTGTTATTGCTTTGTCATAAGCGATGATTTATTTCAAAATTTGGCGTCGTTTTTATGGTGTCCGTTATCTATTTAGATATACTTGAATTCGTGTAGGAAATATTTCCATTCGGCACTTTCATCATCAATATGCGCTTAGATTTAGGCATATTTCAAGAGTGATAATCGACAAACACTGACCACTAGGCTTTAAAAAACGTGTTAATTGTTTGTTAAACCTCCATAAAGTGTGTTCGTAAAGTCGCCGCGCGTCGTGTGTGTTGTGCGTGTTCGTGAAATGCCGGCTTCTGTGTGTCCGTAAAACGTCGGCGAAGCCTCAAACGGTCGACGGGAACTTGAAAAGGATACCCGCCTTCATCGGTAGCATTTCGTTTGGACATAAAGGATTTTTCATCTTACGACAATATTTATTATCAATTAACACCTCAGATTTCTTGAAAGAGAGACTCGCGCAGGAAATTTCCCGTTTTGTATTGAATTACCATTAAAATAATTATTAGTATAAACATTTATAATTTTATACATTTAAAAAACTGCAATAACGTAAGATGAAAATTTTTGAATAATAATTATCTGACTTATATGCCACGTATCTAAACTCATTGTATCAGAATTTAATATTGGGCGTAAGAACGTAAACCGGATAAATACAAAAGAAAGAATATAAATAATAAAAAAGGCATAAAACAACCTATCATACGAAAGAAAATATTTTTATATATAGATACAGGGTAACCAGACAACTCCACACTTGACAATTGCTCACATGACATT
>JAGVSQ010007536.1:0-15235 GCA_022683975.1 Rhyacophila evoluta
TGTAGATCCATATGCTCCAGTTTGGGAGCGAACATGGTTTAAAAAAAAAAAATACTATTAGCGGTCTCGGGGTTTTTTTCATTAAGTTTTCCATGATCTTAAAAGTATGAAGAAAATTTTCAATTCGATCGTGAAATGCTTCAACTGTTTGCACAGCCGACGAGAGAAAACAGACGTATGTCAATATTTGTCAAAGCTTTGACCTTACGATAGTTGTGCTGCTTAGAACGAATGACGTAGGTTCACGATATTGCCATTTCGATTATGCGACGCCAATGGAATTCAGCGAATGTGTGTAGCGGAATGTACAATTTACACGGTTAAGTGTAAAGTCAAATAGAACTCTACGGGAAAGTTCAACGTTACTAGTAGACGTATACTGAAAAGCGTAAACTTTATTATCTAGATATAATAGTAGCGGTATGCTACGTATTAAACGTAGTAGACAGGGTGCAAATAAGTTCTAGAAAAATAAATTTATTATTTTTAATCAACATATAATATAACTAATTATATATATATGGTACACCGCAGCTCAAATAAATATTTACGCACGTTGCTTGCAGGACTATCGAAATATTTAAAATGCACTATTGATTATTTTGCTGATCTTATATCACCAATGTTGTCGAATACATATTTCAATTCAAATATATGAGAATTTAACCTTTTCGAAATGAGAAACACTATTATATTGCCAGTAATGAATGGATTTCGTTGCGCAATTTAACTGGATGCATTTCATAAAAAAAAACAGACGAAAAAATTTGTCAAAAACATTATATCACATATTTGCAAAAACTCAGTTAATTGACTAAATCAAATTTGTTTTGACAATTATTTCTGTTGAAATGCATTCATTTTAAATGAAATTTTAATTCCAATTCAATAATGATTGTATTTTGTATTTAAAAGTAACACATTCGTATTGCTTTGTGATATTTATATAGCACAATTATATCTAAACATATTTGAGGGAGAAAGATTATATTGATAACAAAAATGAATCAAAATGTAATCTTGGTCTATTTGAAATGTTATTGCAAAAAGACATTTCATATAACTCAGATAATTCATAGACATCTTATAATACCATACCATTTTCATCATGTTGATAAACAAAGTCGAAAAAAATTCATGCTATTTAACTCTACAACCGGAGCCCGATGACTGATTATGTTATTGAGACTAAAATAAAATAAATTGGACTGGACATTTTAAAATGAATATTGATTTCGGAATGGCTATCCATCAATGACTCGAAGACAATAATAGATGATCGTGAGACTAAGTAATTTCGCAAATAAGTCGAGGAGAGAACGAAAGAATATCATTGAATTCTGTGAAAAGCATAGTAAAGTTAATAAAGGATAATAAAAAAAATCTAACACGCTCTACCATTCCATTACGTATATTAAAATCGGAACTAGATCAAGGTAGATGAAGTTACTCACCAAGGCAAGGGACGTGACAAAAGTTTTCTTTGTAACATTTTAATGTAATTAATTGTCGACTCACATTATGCTGGAAATATTCCAGATTACAAGCACCAGGTAGGCATATTTCATTACTAAAATGTTGTATCCAATCAAAATATATCGAGCGAAAATCAGATGACATTTTGTTTTCGCCAGTAATAATTCTGAATTTTATTTTAAATTAATAAAATACCATATCATTCACGACTCGACATCTTCAGGCCCTATGAGTACTAATATTGTATTTATAAACTAATAAAAAATAAGACCTCTAATATGAACTAAACATTCAACAAAATTGACCATTACATTTAGTATAATAGGTGAGTTTATCAGTGTTTTATGATAACTAAGTAATGCGATGATATAATCAATTAGATCTAAATTAGAACATTTAATATATAATACAATAGTTGCAATAAAAAAAACTTCGTAGAAAAATCAAGCCTGGCCAAATTTAAGTATACTGTTGAGGTATTATTATATTAACCTCTACACGCCATATAGAATCACACATTGGGGTGATTTTTAATTAAATCCAAATATATAATTCTTATTAATATACTTAATATCTGATACGAATCTAAATGTCAATCTCAGCGTTCCTATACAACAAAAATAATTTTATCGCGTTGTATATTGTGGCTACCCTGTGGAGTAATAATAAATCTTAAATATTATAAGATTAGTACGACAGAAAGGTTGGTTTACCTTTATTTGAAAAAAAATGACTACATAGGTATTGTAGATAATTGCACTAATAATGGATTCATATTGTATTATATTCTAAGTATTTTACGAAAAATATCTTGTTGGTCCAAAAGTTTACCTACTTCCGCAATTGAGACAGCGGGATTACATTACTATGAATTCTACACGAGGGGCGCGAAGAAACTCGTTACGGTACAAACTTGACTGATGAAATTCGCTCGGGGCTTCGCTAGCGAACGACGAGGGGACGAAGTCGTCCTTGACACCTGACCTTTGCATTCGCCCGAGTCTAAAGTCTGATGCAAATTACCAACCAATGCGCCAACATCGCGTGAAACATCCACATATTATACAATTTGGAATAACTAACCGAAATTATGATTATGTCATCCCAAGTTTATCCCTTAACAATAACGACATGAAACGCGATTGAATAAGTGGGAAATGCTCGTTATGTAAATTAGTTTTATTAAGAAGGCATCGACTATTAAAAAGTTAAATTATTACAAATCGTATTAAAGAACAATAAAAATGACGTAATACGTTTAGTAGTGACAGATTTTTTTCTTGTCTTCAGATTGTGGGGATTCATATATTCTAACTTCGGAGCGGACGTCTCCATACTGTAGATACACATGGTTAAAAAAAATTAGCCTAAAAATGTACGTAGAAAAAAGTGTATCTAAAAAAAATGTTCGATGAATGTTTGATATGGTATAGAAAGTAAAAAAGTTTAGTACCATTGTCATGGCCAGAGGCAAAAATTTACGAGTATTTAGCGTCTACACGTTAAAGAGCTACGTATAATATTATATAAACCCTACAATTGAAGTTGGTGCGATGAAGTATTTCTTCATTTAGTCGACATTTAGTGAAGGAACATTAAAGACGCGAATTAATAAATGTTTTATTTTGTATGTCATATGTATTATCGAAATATTATAAACAAAATGCCGGAATCCACAGTAGTAATACAGAATTATAAAGAGAAATGCATGTAAATCACGTATAATTATTGTAATTTTACTGTTACAAAATATCTTTCAGGACATTTTTCGAATATACATCAATTTAAAAAACGCAAAAATATATTATTTAAACTCAAGTAAAGCAGGCATATTTATAATAATAATGAATGCAAACAACATTATAAGATACTTCGGCATCCAGACGATTAATTCGTAAATGCTTCGAGAAGAAAATATTACAAAGACAGATATTTCAATTATAAAATCAAGTCGAATCCCACAAAAAAATATTGAAACAACTAATCTTTAAAATGTTCGATTTTCGTATAAGTTTATTTGTCTTTGCGAAACAAAGCATAGATTGCGTGAATCTCAACAAAAAGCTTAGCCCGTGGGAGCACAGTCGATACTTTCTTTTTACGTGGCAAAGGCTTAAGGACCGAACGGTTATTTTGGGACCATTTTAAAAGTTTGATATTTTTCTGCCAGCTGATAAAAAAAAAACTACTGAGTTTACAAGAATCGATTTGCCGACCTAGGAATGGAATACAAACATCATAATGAGTTTTATTTATCGATACAATTAATTACAAATATGTGGTGCTCAGTTGATATACAGCCATTCAATATAGTATGCAGGAACACAACAAATTATATCAATGGAAACCCGCAAACTTAGACGATACTAAATTTCAAGTCGCGTACCGAAATATTCATATTTAAAATGGAGGGAATTTTTCGCATAACGGGGTAAGTATCAATTTGTAATCTTCGTTTCGTCCGCAGTAACTTCAAAAGCTTTACAAGTACTAAGCACTATGCGATTTTATCATAGATATCCATTGTAAAATGTTATTGAATTTTATGATTATCTTGAAGATGTAAGTGTGTTGGATTTTGCTACTCCTTTTTAGTGCATCAAAACGTAATAGTAAAATTTAATCACTGTATAATAAGACCGAATTAAAATATTCAAAACGAATATTTTTAGTGATCTGTTTTACTTAAATATATTAAACAATTGTAATTAGTTCACTCGGTCTGTAATAAGAAATACGTTTACTAAGAAGTGACGTAGATATATTAATGAAATAAAATATATTGCAGTGGAATTTCAAATATTGTATAAAGTAGGTACCTTTTTGAAATTAAAAGGCCGTTTGAATGGGTGCCGGGTACATGGGACCAAAATTTATTCAACATTCCGGTTACCGGCACTAAGCCAGTGAGGATCGTTCATATTTTACGGTTTGTGTAATTTTGTAAGACCCGCGACTGGCTGATTTATAAAGGCAAGTTATAGGTAAGATTAAATTACATTAATGTTACGACATCATAAAAGCGTACTTGAAATATCGTATGCTCTTCATCAAGAAAATTACAATAAACGATGATATAACGTATCGTAATCTTGAAACGCCTTGTGAGTTATGTATAGTGGAAAATGTATTATGCCTACGAATGTTTAGTGCACACACAGCCCTGTTACGGGGAAAAATGATTTGGGCAAAGAAAAGTGATGTATGGTTTAGCTATCGTACTGTGGTTTCAATGGATGCGGTCTTGAAATTCAGGTAGTAACCTCGCGAAACGTGGTTTCGATATAACGCAGTCTTCAACGTTTTACATTTTTATCATTCCATTTCATATGTGCGATGGTTTTAGTATTCCGGGTGGTGCGTCAGGTTCAGTAGTAACTCACCTTTTAAAGAGTGATAACGGACACAATAAAAAAAAAAAAAAATTATTTTGCTCAAAAAACTTTTATACACTATGAACAATGATGTTTCTACATAAATTAGGTCATTTCATGGTTTGTAAAATATGTAATCACTTGAATTGGATACACTTGTTCGTATCGAGTCAACAGTAAAATTAAACAATAAATTAGAAAGATACCCATTTTTTCTATTCGATTTGAGTTTTGTGTTACACGATTTACATAACGCGGCATTTGTATGGAACTGAATAATATATATCGAGCACCCGATAGTAAAATTATTAAATAAAACTGCATTCCAAATACCTAGATTGTAGAGATTGTAAAGATTGTACTACAAGATACTTTAATTTATGTTCAAATCCGTCGATTAGTCGAAAGTGTATCGATTACTCCACGTCGGTAAAAAATAGCAGTACATAGACCACTACTTTAAGAAGGAGAGTAACTTTTTGATTTGCCAAGAATAAAATGGTGATACATCAATACTCCGAGATCAGTGTTGTAAAATAGTCGAGTTCGCACGGAGAAATATGTTATTTTGGCATCGGTTATAAGCTTAAAGACTTATTTGCCAACACGAATGTTGCTTCAATATATAGTAGGATACAGGTGTTATAGAATTAGTTCACATGATGAATGAGGGCATGTAAAAAGAGAAGGTGTTCCGCTCTAGGCTTTTCTTTCAGAATATATGTGTTAGTAGGCGACGGGAGTAAAACATATTCACAGGGACCAGTGATAATAGGAGCAAAGTGAAAGCACACACATACATGTGTACAGTACAGTACATACAGGGAACAAATAATAAGAAAAGCTCAGGATGTTTTTTTGCCACCCCGAGAAGTGTGATTCGTGGAGCGCAAAAAAAAAAAGAAAAAAAAAATCTTGTCGGCGAAGAAATAAAGGAGGCCCGACGGGAAAGAAAATTCCATGCGCGGAATTGCGATGAGGCGAGCGCACGCCGATAAAACAATGCTGCAATACTTTTTTTGCACCCCTTTCCACACTCCGGCACTGTATAGGTCGTTCAGACGAAAAAGGTCGGGTCATTTTTTGCGTCAAAAACACAACTTTCATTATTTTATTTTTTCTATATTGATTTGCCAAACATTGCATTTGCGTCATAAAGAGATGCGGCATATTTTTATTGAACACGGAGTAATACGTAGAAAATAAAGTTATGGTATTCTGGACAAGAAATATGACATAGATGATTTTTCGCACCGTGACAAGAAGACATATACGAAAATCTTATTTATATATAGACTATAACACCCACATTTGGAAGACCTTTGATAACTTTTGATATTGTGGAAAAATGTTTCTTTTATTTTTACTCAAGTTCATGTATTGCTTAATTCAACTCAAATCAAAATTTCCAATGTATTGATAGATAATCAAATCTTTCTAGACTTCAATCAATATTATACAGTACAAACAATAAGGGTAAATAAATACCTAGTAGGGTAATAATAGAACTTGATTTTATTTAACCAATGAAAAGCTAAAGGAAGTAATTAAGAATTGTCTTTAGAAAGGGTGCGGAAACCGGGGTTGAAAAATTACCAACGCCGTAAACAAACACACCTTCTATAATTATAAATGTACTATAGTGAAAAAAAAATACCCTTTACAGAAGATATATTAAAAATAACAAAAGCGTTTAAGGTCTGGCGTTAAACTCCTATAAACATCCGCTTACCGATGAATAGAACAATTAAAATTTTATCGGCCACAGCTTAGCCACAAAAGAGAAAAGTAGCGCAATCAGTTTATTGCCAGAGATTGACAACTATTGGAGAATGTATGAGAAATAACGAAAAACTGACGAAACGGACGAGAAGCCGAAATCCTTTCAATAATATTTGACGTATTCGTCTCCAATGTGTGCATTGTTTATTTCCCGTTTTCAATACAACGGTATAACAGAAAAACATGTATCCATATACGGATTGAATTAAAATTCTACAGGCAGTATTCGTCATTCACACTGATTTTTATCTAGCTATCAATCATATCTAACGGTGCAAAGGAAACGACACATATTACATAACTTGATTTAAGTATAATACGCAAAGAATTATACGTTGACAAACATGATATTAATAATAAACTAAAACTATCATCAAAATAACTCAGTAACTGATAGTAAATACGCCAAAAACCTACAACGTTTCTTTTTTATTTCATTATTGGTTCCTGTAATTAGTTTCGGGAATGCCAACGTATGCGAACGTGATAGTAGTTTTTTTTTTTTTTTAATTTAACATTAGTTATTCAAAGAAAGGACACTTTTATTGCGTTAAATATTTTATCTACGAGGTGTAATATGGTAGGACGGGTAACATTATAATAATATAAGTATGTATCGAAGAAGTATTATGTTTACTGCACGGTTGTGAAACGAGAATATTCTTATATAAGAATATTAAAAGCATTATATTATTCTGTTATACTATAGGAATTTAACATGGGCACAGGTAACTAATGAGATAAGAAATAAAAATTACCCGAGAGAATTGAGTAAATAAAAACTCTCCTGTTTAGCTGAAATCACCGTCACCAACTCCCATCCCCGGGCGATGTTGGCAAAAAGAAAATTGTCGTGAAAATAACACTCCAGGACCTCTGAGTAAAAGCCGTTAAGGACCTTTCCAAGTGGTTTATGACCGCGCCTAATACAGGCGAGTATTTTTCTTTAACGTCGGGCACACACCGCGTGAAAAAAACATAGAAAAAACGTGTTAGAAGAAGCACGATGTGTACTGAATGTGTGCTTTTTCGGTGTCTAGCGGGAAGAAATATTTATATAACTCAGTAAATGTACTTGCTTAGAATACTCAGTATAGTATTACAAAAAAGTAGAAGAATACAAATCCATGAGAAATTTGTGAAACGAAAACTAGAATAGATAGAATATTACAGATTTCAAAATGTCAATATTATCTTATGCGCTCAGATGGTTTAGTGAGTTAAACCAAAAAAAATAGTAGAGATATGATCTATATTAAAGTGGGTAGAATTTAAAATATAATAAATCGACCCATATATTTACTTTGTTTTTGATTTTAAGTGATTTTTTTTTACTGTTATATACGAAACGATACAGTATAAATATGATCGATTAGTATTGTAAAATATCGCAAGTGTATAATTAGTAATAAACATTTTAAACTACATAGATAATAACAACCCATTTCATAAATTTACTCATCTTATCCTACGTATTATTCCATAAACTTACAAAAATATTGAAACATCAACGAGGGTCTCTCTAGCGCGGCATATCGTCTGGTCGAATACCCAAATAAACTTTTTCAGAGCGGCCGGCAGCTATTTTCCACCGAGACGTGAGAAATATATTCAAGGACCGCAGGGCGTGTAATTGAAACGAAAATCGGTTTACGCCCTTCGGAGCATGACGTTGCATGCTTTCTTCCATATGTAACGTGTTAAAAATACCAACACGCTGTCAAATATTCCAACCGGATTATGCATTAATATGCGATTTTTTTTAATAATTCATTATTACAAGTAATAAATTGTTTTACACATCATGACTTTCTAGCCGACAGTGTGCTTAAAGCATTTTAAGTATTTGGTTTATTAAATTATTATGAAATATTCTTAATTTTAAAGTAATGAAATAGATTATTTTTGTTAAATTTAATAGAATATTCGAGGAGGTTATTTCCATCGTGATGTTATTTTAATATGTCAAAATGTAAAGGAGAAGATTTGAACGAGTATTTTTTTAATAAATTTAATTTTTAATTTTAATAATAGGTTTTTCAATATTTACTTTTGTTTATAATATTTTTGAAATTGATTTTTTCTACTGGTTTGCATGCTAAATAGTATTTATTCATAGAACACTCGTTCAAATCTTCTCCTTTATATTTTGACATAGTGGAACAGGTTCACTTTGGAAATACTCACTTTGGAAAAAAAATATCACTAAAATATTCCGATACAAATAAGACAGAGTAAATAAAATAAGTACAGTTGAATAAATTCAACAGGTTTAAAGTACACAGTTGAAGTGGTAAAGATGTAGAGGCACAATACTGATCTGAGAGGAGATAGAAAGTGGTCGAGCGGGGTTTGTTTGGATAGGTTGCAAGTAGCGTCGGCTAAATTGAGACACGTACCGTAGTACCGTCTACGCTTACGTGATGCAAACTAATTCAACTAAACCGGCCCAAACAAACTAGCTCTACGGGCTATGTGTCGGATACTTCCTACCACATCGGCCGTTGTTTCTCCGTAAAGCGGATTTTGAATTGTCGATAGGTTTATATGTTACGTTACAAAGTGTCTCTATCAGTCAGCTACGTGCACACTTGCTTACGTATTTACAATACGTATACAATACTTTTAAGCTATGCATTGTTTTGTTTATTACATACAGCCTATAGAATATATTTTTTTCACCAAAGGGTGCCAGGAAATTATAGTGCATAAATTGCATGTATTGCTTTTGAAAGTGTATTTACAATACATATAAATCACTACAAAACACGTATAATATCATCAACATTCGGAGTGTTTCTAGAGAAAGTAAATCACATTTAAGCCAAACTTAGACTGTTTGAGATAGGAGTTTTTAAGGTAGAAAACAGATACACGTGACGTCGAATAGACAGGGAAAACTGGTCTTACCTGATGAAAAATTGGAAGATTGCGGAATAGTCCAATCAGCTCCCTACATGAAATCAAACGTAATGTAATAACTCTAATATTGTAGAAGGTACATGTGCTGAAAATAGCTCAGAAAAACCTGCGTACCAGTAATTTGAGCCAACGAATACACCCAAACGAAGTATTTAACGGTATAAAGGAATGTAATAGATTATCTATCGCGAAGTAAGAGAAATTTTAAGGAATCATCAGGAGACAAAAATATAGTATTTACAGAATTGTTTGTTGCAGAAAAATTATATCAGTTTTATTACGTAGAACGACTAAATAAATTCATACTGTTACACCTTGTAGGTAAATTACCAGACCTAAAAGATTTAAAGATGTTAGGATTATTTATATAGATACAAAACCACTTTTTCTGGAATACAAGTTGTAATATTAACCCGACTAACACAATTGCGCTGATCGCTAGCAACAGCTAATCGTGAATTTACTCGGCACTAGGGACTAAAAATTCTCATTCCTTCATGCGATTGCTAATATAATCACTCGTTGGCTTGCCCCGGAGGGCTCTATTCTCGTTTCGGGAGATTCCCCAAACAGTTTGCTGTCTTACATCAGGAATATCAAAATAAATGGTCAGAATTTCATTACTCAAACCGACCACTTAGCTGTTATTTATTCAACTACATTAGTATAGTAATGACATCAGCGGTTAATTCGTTTATTCCATACGTATAAATAGTTAAATTTTAATTCATAATTTATACATTTTTATAGTCAATAGCAGACACACAACGAGATTTAATGCGTAATGGCAAGCATGCATTTTGTTGAGTCAGTAAAGTATGGATTTTTATTATTATGATAAAGTTTTATACATACTTTACAAACTAAATTTTGTAGCATAACCGGAATCATTTTTTATTACCATACCCGCTCCGAAAATGTTGCATGTCGATCTCCACATTTTAAAGACTCACTTTGAAATATATTTTTCACGAGGATTGGTTTTTAATTAATTGCTAAGCCCATTGGATTCATAGTCATGGTGCAAGATTATTTTCAAGTCGTTGTGATTTAAGCCCCCATCATCCGGCTTTGATTCGCTTACTTCCTAGCCAACTGGGAAATACTTGATAAACTCATGAATTATTCATTAAAAAAAAATTATTAAAAAAAATCCTAAACAAAATATCACCAAGACGAATATGGTATTAATATAAATATAATGAGTTTTTTAAAGCAATTTGAAGTAAATTTCCAATATCTAACATATTTAAATAATACAGACCACGAAGATTCGCAAAGTAAGAAAGTGTGTGTCTGAGCTTCGTTTACAACAAAATTAAAATGCTATTGTCCTATTGCCGAAGCCATAATAGTACGGTAACGAATCCTTGACATTGTTCGCGTTGACACACATTTTCTCTTCTCCGTACACTGAATAAAATTAGATGAAAAGATTTCCGAATCCACAAATGGAACATTCTTATCATAGTGCCTAACACGTTCAATTTCGATGAAAGTTTTCCTTCGGGTTACGTTTGCCCAACAATGGTTCGTTATTTCTCGCAATCACGTAGTTGTGTGATTTTCCATAATGCGGAACTGATTTTACATATGTAAACACTGTGATGCTCAATTTGATATTGAAATGAAATCTACATGCCTCTCCTTTAAAAATAAAATAATAAATTTAACGACATATTCAACAATATTTATATAGTTACCAGAATGATCATTCCATTGTTTCAAATGGAATTTAAATTAAAGAAACATAAATTTTCATTTATACACCATTATTGAACTTAAAATATTACTGAATAACATATACTTTCCACAAAATAACAAGAAAGTAAAAGTTTGATGAGTGTTCTTGAAATCATATTTGTCTCTTGAGCGCAAATATTGAAGACATCGCCGTAGGTTACTTATATTGTTAAATCATGGAATGAACGAACTGCGGATTGCAAATCCGCTGGGACCAGACCGAAATAGAATAAACCCTATAAAGCTTTTCGACAACGCCCCACAGAATACTTACCGAGTAGGTATTTCGCTTCCTGAACAGGGTGTACGTACAGCATATAAATAATTATTGTACATATAATACTTTAAAAAATTAGTTAGTAAATTTAATCAACGTTGTTTCTACTACGTGACGACATGTATGAGCTCTATGCTCAGTTTATAACGGGAAGGTATCGTTGACGTTGAATTTTAATTACAATTCAATTACAACGCTGTCCAAATTTGCATGGATAAACACATTATATTTTCTGCGACGTTTATTTTTAGTTTGCGCGAGCCGCTAACAAAATCAAAGTACATATTGATTTTTGATAGCATCCCAATGTTAAATGTTATTCAGTCTTACTGAGAGGTTTTTTTTTACATGCGCGAAACACCGTAGAGAATACATAGTATTAAACTTGAAACTCTCAAGAGATTGAAATCGGGGGCATGTAGTTTATACTATATTCCACCAATAGAAAAGATCTTACTTTCCGCGTGTAAATATTGTATGGCGTTGGAAATGGGCGTCGAGGCACGTAGCGCTCACTCTGAGGTCTAAGATCTACAGGTTGGAGGTGAGGCACGTTGGAATATTGGATCGGGAGGAATTATTGAAAGCCAATTACCGGGAGAGCATTCACTATTCCGTAGAGCGTTATAAAATTGGGACGTTACGGTTAGAATTTAACGAATTTTACCGATTATTGACACTATAACGTATCTATTTGCTGCTAAGAAAGTGTTATTTAATTTCGGATTGAGTTCTAGAAATAACACTTCAGTTTTAACACCAAATTCTTCAAAAATCACACATACATTTTAGCAAAAGCTACCTCGACGCAAAAATAACTTAAATATGTATACTATCAGGCCTTACTTGGACGCGTATGTGTTTAAATGTTGTAATAATATACAAATATGTAATTGGGGTTAAAATAACATAATAACAAGAAGTACAATAGTCACAGTAAACCAAACATGTGTTTAGAGTTTATGTTTAACACTATGCGTGTATGATTGATATATGTAGCCTTTAATTCGAATACAAAATTCTAATGATTAAAAATAAAAATTAGAGAAATTGTTCCGCTATTTTCATAGTGCATACGAGGTAATTTAAGACAAAATATACCTTGCATATTTAAAATTCGTTAAATTTTATTAAAAAAACATGTGCATACGCGAAAATTTTGGCAGGTCATTTGGCGAAGTGATAAATTTCATTGTATATCCAATTCAGGACACTCATTCATGATTCATGAATAAAAAATAAATACGCACAGCTATTTTCCAATACGTCTAATAGAGCATGGGATGTCAACCTAAGTACAATTTCGCCATGAGAACTCTATTATAACATCATTGCTTTAATCCACGTAAAAGAAACCACTGAATCGATTTTCAGATAACATTAAGACAACATATATTTGCCATTCTCTATGAAAGTAAAAACATATTAAATAATTTGATACAGTTGACATTTTTATTTATCCCTGAAAGAAAATTGAGATTCAACACTTTTAAAATAACATAAAAAAGTGAGGACATTACATTTTACTTCCGGTAAAATGTTAACACGATAATAAAATGTTAGCGAGAAGGGGATAAATGTGACAGTAAAACTAAAGTAAAAAAGCGACTAAGCACCATTTCGATATTCTTTAAACTACTTTTTCTGACGGTAATCAAATCCGTTCTTTCACCATGTTTGCTTTAAATATTCGAATCACATAGATTTCAACAATATGCATCTGCATATTCATCTAATAGGATTGTTTTTCACGTAGATTATTTGTCAACCAATCGTTAAAACCGATTAAATATTCGGCCATGTATCAAAATTTTGTTAAATTTATTAAGACTTTGCGACCTTCAGTGCTCAATAAAAGATTTTCGCGCGTCAAACTGGCCACATGAGATACAGCGAAACTAACATAATTACACAAATAAACAATAACACGATGTGACAGGGAAACCTGATCACTTCGGGCGATGTAATAACACAGCATGCCAACGTAAACAGTGAGACAGCTCAGCGGAAATAGTTGAAACGTTTCACAGGTCGTCGCGGCGGTCCTGCGATCGGAATCGACGCCATATCGAATAACCGGACGTGGGCGCCGGTGCCGCGGGGCGGTGAAGATGATCAATATTATTATTGAGGCTGGACCGGTACACTCGGGTGACGGATGTGGGTTATGGATTCGGCCTGCCCGGCATTGATTTTGTGTAATACGAATGAATAATAATTACTGTACGTTTCGACTGATTGATATTCGATTACGGACCGTAGCGGTGTGAGATGGCAAATGAAACCACTTACCGATATGTATTTATGGTTAGTATACACGTAAACATGTGTTTCAAAACTAAGAAAAAGTTTATTTTATGATTTTATTTATTTAAAAATAAGCAAAACGACGATTTTTTAATGAAACTTTAAATAATCGAGGTTCGTGAAACTTCCAGCACTCTAGTAATAGCATACGGAAAGAAACGTAATAAATTACATACATTGCAGAACAGAAAAAAAATGAGAGAGACTAAAATATAATATTCATAAAAAATTACATAGGTATTTAATGAATGATGTCGATTAGACTTGATTACTGGTGGTATTCATTTGAAATGAAAATATTTTATTTTGAAATGACGTTTTGCCGGAGATTGATTTCAGTTTTAAGTATGCAGTGATGTTACTATTTAATTTGTCAAAGCTCGGATGAGACAGATAAACAATTATAACGTTGATATAATTGAAATCCATAGAAAAGATTTGTACTATAAAGTACAAATACTTTTAATATGTCGGATTTGACATATCTCTTACTATCCATATTTACTATTAAGTTAGTATGCTGTAAGGAATTCTCAGCCAATGATAAAACGACGGATCAGAGTTGACAATAGAAAATACCTTAATTTAATGCGCCGTAAGATGGGCGATCTTTTCAGCATCCAATATCAAGAAGTCAGACGTATAATAGAGACATGTCGTAAGTTTATGAGATATCGAAACGGAAAGAGAACATATCATAACAAAAAATACGAGCTTTTGAAATGTAGGGATTGTGTTCATATAACTTAACGCTTGAAAGAGGTAAGAAAGGCCCTTTCTAGGCGACGGTATTTCAAAGAAAAGGCCGGGATTTCAAATACATATTAACTGATATATGAAGAGGTTTGACGAAAAGGAGCTGCGGCGTACACTACAGAGGAAAAATATGAAATCGGTAAATCCCAGAGGAATTCTGAGAAAGAGTACGAAATGAAATTGATAGCGAGCGACGGTAATAAAATTAGGTGGTAGCGGAGGATTACCGAAAGGATTGAATTTAGATTTTTGGTTACTATAAAACTATTATAAAAAATATATCAGCACTTAAATTTTCATTTCAACTGAAAACTGCAAATCAACGAATGCCGACATAAAGGCACATAGTTCCAAAAACCACAACGATGAACATATCTACAAATTTATTTTGAAATAGTAACTGTTTCAAAATTTAAAACGCAAACAGCATAAACTAAAATACCAACTAGAGAAGTTAGAAGCATGGAAATATCCATATACAATCCTTGAAATCAAACATATAAAAGTATAATTCTACACAATGGTGCGGTATGCCAAAGTTTAGGGAATAAACGCATTTTTCAATGATGTACTATTATAAAATTTCCGTTCTTATTCT
>JAGVSQ010007537.1:0-15234 GCA_022683975.1 Rhyacophila evoluta
ATGTAGCCCGAAGATGCCGAAAGGCGAAACCCGGGTCGCTAACAGTGATCTCAAAAATGGAAGTTTACCAGTCTTAAATAATTTAGAATTGAAAAACAATGAGTAAAAAAAATTAACTTCAGCATTGAAAAATTCCCTTATGCTACTTCTATAAATATATGAAATAAAAGCGCATTGTTTATAAAACGGCTTATCCTATTTATTGATTTTTTGATATTAGTTGAATTGATAGCGGTGAAATATTTAAGTGCTTAAAACGCGTGTGCGTAAAAAATTAACTTACTAACAGAAGAGTTAATGGAAGACAATTTTGGTGTTATGATTATGACTATTCGAGAGTATATCTATATACATACATATTTGGGGGATATTAAGGCACTACAACTTTAAGCAATGCAGAAATATTAAAATGAGCCCACGAAAAAATATTATAGAATGAAATGTCCTGAAAAGTCGCTATTTCGCCAGACAACGGTTGTAAGAAAATTTGTTTGAATTTCGATATCATTGACAAAAATCCGACTGTTAGTGCAAGTATATATAATTTGAGTAATGAAATTTAACATTTAACATTCACATAAAAAATTTCAATTGCCCGGAATTTCTAATCTAAAACCTAGGCGTGGATTGTGTTTCAGGAGGGAATATTAAAACTTGAGATTATTTTAAATACTACAAACACCGAAAGTGTAATATAATATCAGCGACTCGATCACACATTACGTTCCACGCTCTGCACAGTTGCCAAAATGAAATACACGTATTAATGTTCCTATACACACTGTAGATGTGGATCGAGATCTTTAATGTATTCCATTGCACACCTGACTGAAAACGTGCTGAAAATAAATCGGCAGTGGTAAATAGAGAGGACACGAGCGATTACGGATATAAACAAGGGTTCTCCTTATACCACTCAAATTATTCCTCCTAATTTTTCATCCACTACAGCGCTATTTCATCCCCTAAATAGAGGACGGGAAAATTATTCAAAACATATTTCACAAAAAATACTGCCAAGTCACCCAACACATTGTGGTATATGTACTTAATAATAAATGCTTTGTAGGGAACCTTAAATGATAAAACGAATCGTTGGAATCGATGTCAACTCACGTAGAGGCAGAATTTGACTAAGAAAATATTTAAAAAACAATAGAGAACACATTAATGATTACAAAAATACAATGCATATAATTATTGATTCAAATGTGATTTGCGTGATTAAAATTCTAAGCGGCGTGACTCACAATATTTAAATTTAAAAGATAAAACAGATTATATAATATATGCGACAGATGCACGACATTGACATTAATAAGAAGAGTCAGTAATACATTTTTAATATCATTACTTTTTGTTTTTAAAATAATATTACACGAAAGTGTCCAATAGATAAAAAAAGATACGCGAGATAAAATCGATCTATTAAAAAGACGTGGTTTAATTAATTCACTTGTTTTTTAAATGTATAATAATATTCGATTGTTTATGCTAATGCCCAATTTGTCATATGATTTAAATTCGTATAAGACAAACATATTTTAATATGCAATGATTGATCTAATAATGTGACATGGACAAAAATGCTTAATCGTCTTTCATAGATAATTTTTCATCATATCGGTGCAGGATTAAATTCAGATAGATAGATGATAATGGTTATTTTATAGAACGTGTTTTACATCCGGTAGTAATGCAGAGGGCAAGTATTGATAGTTTTTTTTTATAAAACATTTCTCTAAAAAAGAAAGCAAATATCTAGATACTGTCTAAGATATTTATACAATATATACAGATAATACAATTGCAATCCGATGCAATCACATTAAAATTTATATGTCATTTAACGTCATCTGCAATTGAGCAGTAGACAATTTCAACAATACTTAATTATCTATTATCCAATGTCTCTGATGATAGCCAATTGCAATGCATAACGACATCGATCAGCTGATCACAGGTTACGAAAGTCCAACAAACCTACTTGTAAACGAAACGCACTGGACCAAAATGAAGCCAATAATTTTGCATTTTGAAAAAATATAAGTACGTTGTGCAAAAAATTCTCCACCAGAAAAAAAATCTAGCTAATAATAAATACAGAATTTTTTATCTATTGACACAAGTGTCATGGTATGGAAATCAACACACTTTTAGATAATACTACATGATTGTGGCGTATATATATCCGATATTTAAACGTGGAGAAATACAACACACTGAAAATATTCGCTTCGAAAATGGGAATCCAATTCATACTCTCCGGATGCGAGGCGACGCTAGCTTCTTAGCTGCCAGGGAGACGAACTTTGTACAAAAAAGTCTAGAAAATCTAACAATTGATAATATCTCTTTTCGCGGACTCCAAACTTGGTATATTTTCTGATATATACGATGAGTTTATCTACAATATCTAAAATGTCTATTATAAGATCGTTGCAAGGTATACTTAAAAGATGTTCTTGATTATATATAAGTAAGTAAGAGCTACCATATCTTCAATTGCTTTTAATATTTGGAATGGCATTGTAATTTAATCACATTTATAGTATTCAGAATGTTTAATATAATTTATTGGACGAAAAGTGCCATGTATTTTAAAAAAATATTCGAAATATCCTGTTATTTTTTTTTAGTATGCTGATAATAAAATATCTGGATAATCAAACACATCCGAATAATTGAATAAACGCGTACTGTATTCAGCGTACATTATCTTGTTATGTGCTTGTTGCATTATTTAATTTTTGTCTACGCGAAGATGGATGAGTATCCGCCTACATTTTAATGGCTTCATTGACCTGCTAAAATTATGGAAATGCTGAAGCAATATTCAACCGTGTAATACTTACTTACGATTACGTGTGATTTATTTACATAATAAACATAGAAATGCATAATTTCCTCGAATGATGACAACAAAAAAGGCACATTTATTTAATTAATATTTCCCTTATAAAACTAAAAATATAAATATGCCGTCGACGTGGAAGGATACATCATATGCAACAGATTTATTGCTGTCATATATCTTATTTGTGATGAAATTATCATATTAAAAAACTGAAATATAAAATTTAATTGGTAATTAAATATTAGGTGTATATTTAAGTATTCATTTTGATTGAAAAAGGTCTTGTATCAAAAGATTTTCGAGAAATTTTCATTTAGTTCAATGCTGTAAATTAATTGCGATATCAATCTTTATTCAAGACAATTACATTATTTCTATTTTTTATATCAAGACGGATTTTGTTAACTTAAGAATGAATGTTGTCTTGAAAAAATAAAAAGAAAACTGTAAAATTAGTGTACGCAAAGTAGAGTTATTATTTTATGGCATTGCTACACTATTGTCAGGATTCAACGGGGAAAGTGGATTTTGTCTAAGGTTGCCTAGTATCATACAAGTATAGATATACAATATTATAAAACTATACTTCACGTATTAATGGAAATGAAAAAAGTGGGAAACCTCCGTATCATTCATTCAAATGACTAGTTTGATTAAAATCCCCATATGTCCTTTTAAATGAGTTGAACAGGAGGACATAACTTTTGTCGTTTAAGGATGCGTTAACACGAAGCTAGTCGATCAAATTTTCGAACTCGGATATAACGAGGCTTAGTTATTTTATGCTCGGATGATATCGAACAAGCGTTGTCTTGATTATCGAGATCGATTCGTCGCTGCATGAAAACGCACTTTAATTATAATTTATGTAAGTAGGCGGGCACACTAATGATATTTTTTATTGCATTACTGATTAATTATAATTAGTAAATTCGGTCAAGTAAGCTGCTCTATAAACGGGGACGATTTGAAAGTGAGCAGCAAACAATCATAAAAAAATCACCTCAATACAATAATCCACATTCTCGTAAAACGTAAGGCGCCTCGTCTCTGGCTGACTCCGCACACTGTGGAAGAAAGCGTCTTGGATCTCTAAGCGAGAGACATACATAATGATGCTTTGTCACTTTCCACGAGGCGCCGATGAACGGTGCGAGGGAGACGGCAGAAAGCGAAAGCAAACTTTCTCGCTCCGGCACCAGGTCTTGCCATGCCGGAGAACTGGCACACCTTGCCTATGTCGTCACGAAATAAATTTTTTAGCCTTATTTTTTTAAGCGGCGATGTATCAGTCATTATTTACATGGCAAATAATATGCATTTCCAACGGAAACATTTATCGAATGAATCACCAATTCAGACAACACGTTGCATAAGCGAATATTTTAGAAGTATTTGCTTGTGAACACGGTGAAAATGTAAATATTATTTTTCACTATAAAACTGATAACCGAATATCGATTCTAAAAAAAAACAAAAACCATATATTTATTTATCGGGGTAAATTTTGTGCCTTGGCGAATTGACGACGAACGATGGCTATTATGGTCATATGTATGATACAATCAGTATGCAACAGAACTAAGTGTCTCCATAAGACAATAGTCATTTTCTTATGACAGCAATTTCTTTACTAATCTATAAACAATAACTAAAGATAAATAAAGAATTTTATGACTCATAATATAATATTATATTTTAAGCACGCATTGTTTTTTAATTCAATATAGAGCTAACGAATAACCACAAATATATTTCTTTTTATGAAGAAAATTTAGTTTTAAATGCCACCGAGAATTTAATCTAAACATGAAATTGAAACAATATCCTTCAGAGTTATTAAGATATATTAGAAATCTCCTATTGCCATTTTTACCACGAACTTCCCGAAAATATTTTATATAAACCAAAAAAGTATATCCCTAATTAATTCATTGAAATCAGCCAGGGCGCAAACCGCTGCAAAATAAAACCTAAGATAATGTGTACCATAATAAATTGCAAATATAGTAATATTTTTTTATACTGTATTGTAACGTATTGCTGAATAATTTACGTTGCATGAAAATAAGTATTTGTTTTAAAAATATGGGATTTTTTTGACAGTTGTGTTTTAAATTAGAGAATGACGTTAAGTAAGTCAGCACCTACTATCCTAAATAAAATTGCGTCCTAAATATGACTATTTCCACAGAACCAAAAGGATATGTCGGTTTCCTCGAACGAGGCCACACCAAAAACTGGCGATAAGTAGTCACCATATGACATCCGCTCTATTCGACCGAATCTAAATCAACAGTCGGAGAATTTTTTATTTATTCATTTTATCATGGTGACCAGGATGTGGTTATTTCATACTTATCATGTATCGTTGTATATATGTATATTTATTTAATATTAATTTAATAACTGCGCAGAATTAATTGTTTTATATAATTTTCAATTTAACAAAAATATTATGCATGATAATATCAGACATGTTGGAATGAAGCTATTAATTTAAAATATAAAGTTTAAATACATAGTGCGTATTTTGCATACTGTTAATTGTCAAGAGGAAAATTGATAAGCTTAATAAATACCATATTATATTGAGATGTAACAAGCGCTTTTTTCAGCAAGAAGATGAGTAAGTAAGGGAACATAAAATTATTGTAGTTATTTTAAAATTTATTTCCATACATCCTAGAAATGTATTTAAAGGACCTACGACAATATCACACATTTGATCGGCTTACCTTTTTTATTTAGCTACAAAAAATACTCAATATATTATAGTTTCTGGACGAATTGATAATTATATGTCAGCTAACCGACTGAACTAACAAAAACATATGTACAAGTTAAGGAGATACGTAGAAAATGTGTAAAACTTGTATTTTCTAAATGTTTAAGTTTGCGATCGATATTTTGGGTGAATTAAGTTGCCATACAGCGATCGAATTAGGATAAAATATGTATTATCCATGAATACCAAATGACGGAAATAAGCTCCATTTTGGAATTTGATATCGCTGGCTCAATCTGCTCCATTTGTGTAAAAAATGTCAGGAGCTACAGGACACTTTGGCGAATGTGTATTAATGAGTAGGCTGGCGTGTGCGGGTAATTGTATGCATTTATTTTCAAATTTTGTGCGTTTTGTGAGCGATAGACAAATTAAAGCCGAACGAAATTGCATCAAATGGTTTTTCGACCATAAGCGGAGTCTGCTGGTTTTCAGATTAAGCTATCAATATGTCTTTTCACAATTTGAAGAATACTGATTTATACTATTCTTAACATCTAACATTTGTGACTTGTTTGTCATACAACTATTTGCCCAATTTATCAGGTTATTTATCTAAATAATAATCCAATTTAAGCCGTTTTCTAGATTTGAACTAGAAACACCATCCACTAAACAAAAACTATATTCTCATTTTTTGTATGAAACTGGTAGCGGTATAAATTTAATATCAGAATCATTAGTGATTAATAATCATGCACGTTCAATGTATCATATTCCATACAGCACTGGGTTAATGTATTTTTTCCCTAATTACAGCACGCGCGATGAATCATCTCAACGCTATCATCATTTTTTCTGAATTTCATACAAAATAAAATACACATTTTAAAAAATGATGTGCGTTTTTGCTTATCACCGTGAAGTCGAGGCATTAGCATTATATATGTAAGTATATTATATTAAGTCTTCTCGGAGAAAGATGAGCAATGAGTAGTTAAAAAAAAGTATTAATCCACAACGTAAAGACGTAAAGGCGCGATGAAATAAGGAAATCAATCAACGTGAGTTTTTTTTAGAAGTCTTTATGCAAACGAGAGGGTTTCATCTCATTCGGGTTAAATATGAACACTCTGGTAAACACTTATTTGAGAGGCAAACCTTTATTTAATTAAAGAACTTATTTATTTTAAAATATTAATTAACTGGTTTACTGCGGTTGTCGCGAGCTCATGCTGGAGCATGACTCACTCAATACGCGTAAAACACGGTATCGAGTTTTTGCGCCGCAGCCAAGCGGTTAAGAGGCTATGTAACAAATCGCTTCTATAACAGATATGGAAGATGACGTTTTGTAACTACAGACATAAGATGGATGATGAGGATGAAATAAAAATGACATATTATGATAAACTATATAATTATGCTTGTGGCGGATTTTGTGAATACAGTGGTATGACTTCGTTCATAACGAAGAGATAAAAAAAGGACTATTCCACTCATTACTACAAGTGAAGCTGCGATGTTGAACTTGCTTGGCTATATGCACGGATGCCTTAAAAGAGTCCGCACCTGATCTATCCATTCTTCAAGCCAACCGGCTTTCGGCATCTTAAAAGGTTGCTAAATACAATCTACAGAATTTATTCCGTATAATTACGGAATGCTGGCGTGAAGACGTAAGCTGGCGAAATAATTGGATGTGCCATTTGTTCTTCATATGCTCGACGTATATACAATTACAACTAAATCTTTAGAGACTTTATATCTCACCTTTTGTGCGTTGTATTATAAAATATCTTACCATTTTAGTGGTATAGTTTCAACTAAAACGGCGCAGCGAAATGAACGTATTATAGTTAAGAACCGGCAATATGATGCATTTAGTGGTATGTTACATTTCGATGATTTTTTGCTGTGTGACTCCATTATAATCATATTAACCTGTATGATCAGAGCGCCTTGAAAAGAGCTAAAATCCGCTAGAGGTGCGCAAAAACGCCGAGTCGTGTGAAGCGTGCCGTATGGGTGATATAAAAAATGATAATTTTGCGTTCTGAATACATGAAAGCCAATAATAATTGCGAATGAGAAGAATAGCAATTGCATATATGAGAGAAACTTTCGTAGAAATCTGAAAAAATTAAATACCCCGGGGTTTTAGGCCGACAAGCAATGAATTGTTTTTTTTTTTTTTTTAAATCCTCCTTATATTAATCGTTTCATTGTAGATTATTTTCAATTTCATTTATGTATTCGATTTGTGAATTCACTTTATTGATTGCTATTGCAAAATTATAATATTGATAAATACGAAATGACATAACTATTTTAAATATATAGTGGGTTTTATATTCTAGGCTGTTTTGGCTTGACCGTCATTTTGATTTGGCTGTCATTTGTTATTATCAGTCATGATAAATGGTCGATAAAAAATTATTATGGAGCATCTAACGCCGATCGCCATATACGACCATCATTTAAAAAAATATATATCATGAATGACGAGGCACATTTCGGTTTGGCCGGCTATATTAATGAACAGAATAGCCGCTGTTGGGGCACTGAAAATCCTCAATTGATACCAATGACCATCATTTTCTCGTAGACTGACTTGGATTTGCAGCATCATTGAGCCATTTGCTAGAAGTAATGCTTTTGTTAGTTACTGGTGATCGTTACCGCAACATGTGTTGGTAAGCTATCTGGTGCCCGAACTGGATCAACTGGGCCTATAGCACACGCAGTTTCAATAGGATGGTGCCGCATTTCACAAAGTTCTTGCTACTGTGCAAATTCTGCGATTTTCGATTGGCCTAGCCCTAAAACATAAAATTCACCCTATATTTGAAATAGCTATTCCACGATCAATGTTGTAATTAGTTAATTTGGGTGTTATTAAATATTCTTGAAAGAACAAAAATGAGAGATCTTACTAAGTTGAGTTAATCTAAGAACATTTGGTATATATACAGGCCAGTCGCATGAAAATATTGAAGATCAATTAGATTTTGCAATGCTACGGTATGAATGAGTACACCTCAACTAAACCTAAAAGTGTCCGCTGTTAACTTTCTCAATTTATTATTGAGTGCATTCTGATTAAAAGAATTTAGCGCAGAACAAACGAATGTTGGATTTATAATTGATTAATTGGATGTCTTTTGGCAAGGTTTTTAGCCGAAACGGGAAGATAATTTATAGGTAAAACCTAATATTCGTCTCATATGGAACTAAAAGCGGATCAACCTATTAATGATATTCTACGTGTAATTAATTTTGCCAAGTATTGGTTGTGTTTATCTCTGACGACTACGTTAGCTGTTTTTCATTCCGCTAACTAACCTGCCAATGGTGATTCCACTGGAGAGGGCTGTTTTTAACGAAGTTGCCGCGGGCATTGATATCTTCTACTCCATCGAGAGTGATATTAGATATTATAGTGTTTTATAAATATAATAAATAAAATCTGCCTAACTCTCTTTACTTCTATTTACTTGAATATATACGTTTTTTGTTAGTTTTTATTTTAACTCGGGGCCTTACTTTGCAAAAAGCCACGTGCAGTACCCCAAGCGTCCGATTAAAAATGTATGTTTTAAGTTCAAATTATGCAAAATTTGCCAAATTAATTATAAAAAATTAGCCATACAAATCATTTTATTACGTATTATAAGTTAAATAACGTATAGAAGTGCAAGAAATGAAAAATTAACGGAAGAAACAAATGATATCCCAAAGTAAATATTATTCATACACTAAGCGACTAAGCTATGGTGTCTAGCCGCTCAAACTGCACCTTTTCTTCCTCTTTTGTGATATAATGCCATAGTTCAAATGAGTTATCGATGCTGTCAACACACATACCTACGTCATTCAATACACACGTCAGTCCTAGATTTAATACAATATAATTATTTCTGTTGACAATGATCATTTTATTATTATTTTGTAATGGCATCATTGAAATTGCAGGAGTTTTTTTTACGAGGAATGCATAGTGTATGAAAATCTTGCAATTAGTGAAAATAAAATAAAATACAAAACACAGAATGTTCACTATCACATCGCAATGAGGGTTAATGAAAAGTAATATCGTATGCCAATGCATCGAACTTGAAATTCGCGATGTTCTCAACATGTTAAATAAATACATGAATTGAATTAGTTGTATATTTTATGACGACTAGCTGTTAAAACAATTTGCGAGGCAATCATAGTTATTTTTATTATGATAATATTTGCCGATGCAGATGGGAAGCCATAAAACGAAACGAATAAAATGTAACAGTAAACTTACGATATAATTTAAAGCGTTCGAATACTCGAATTAGACATCGAGTAACTAAAGTAGTCAAATGAGCGATTACCGTTCATCTCGAGTCTTCGTTCGAAATGGTTTGTAATTATTTGGTCAGTCCAGAATCCGATGCTTACATAACCGCTACACCACTTGGTACCGTTATGCATTTAGAGGCTGTAGTTATTCAAATTACTGTTCAGGTAAGAAAAAATAATAATAATAAAAAAGCACCACAAGTCAATCTCGGAACAGGTGAAAAGTATATAGGCACACATATCGAGAACAGGGATGTGCGCTTCTACGCGGCCAAATGACGAGAGTTGTTTGGAGATTCTAAAACGGTTTTATAAAATAATCATACACTTTGGATTATTTTCAGACTATAGACTACCCAATTTCTCAGTCTTCTAATTGTGGAGATGGATATTTTAAGCTTCATATTCAGAGCGAAGCATAAATTAAAATACTTACGTTCGCTTTACGGACTATGTTTAGGTAATCGTATATACCTAGTATATCAAGTCCTTGAAAACTACACAAGATATTGAAAAATCAGCTGTTATTTTATTCCAAAGTGTAAAACTAACATATTTTGCGATATGGCTTAAAATTTAATTATTTTCAAAATTTAATTTGCCGGTGAGACTGGATAGTGATTTAGAGTAATTCTATTAAATATTCATAGTAATACCAAATAACAATATAATTGTTTATAAGCGTCGCTTCAATGAGACGTAATTCGTGAGAGATGGTGTGCGTTATTATAAGGTGATTAAAAGAATTTTAGCTCGATATTACTTGTAAAATATACTGTTAAAAGATAGATTTGATAAACGTTATTAATCTGTATTAATCACATAACTATTTAAACATATTGGAATATAATAACGAGTATTATGGAACTATTGTCATCTACATGTGTTATAATAAATACACACATTAATCTGTTTTATAAATGGCAAAATTATATTATATTATATAAAAATATTGAGTAAATGTGATGCAAAATTTCTTGAACTTGACGGCAACAGAAACAATGAATTTTGAAGGTGTTTTCAGCAAGTAGTAAAATGCCTCGTAATAACTAATTCGAATAAAAACGCTCATGAACATTTTTGCCGATTCATTGCCATAGCGGGGCCGCAGCTGGCTAGCGATCAAGGCAGCCCTGGTTCCGATGATGGCCACACGGCAGCAGGCCACGATCGCAATCATCTCCCCGACTGACCGGTGTTTTGTGCGATGTTATGTGGGGTCAGACGCGAATCAATGACCGACGAAACGCGACTATCTACCTACTTGCATACCTCACTTTGCCACCAGGTGAGAAATCATTTTGGCATCACTAAGCAATATATTCGACGATTAAAAGGCACACATGCCACCAATATCGGACGGTTAAGGATATTTTTTTCGACGAAAAGACTGCGACGAACGAAGAATAAGGAGGAAAATCGAAATAAATAGACTTCGCAAAGTAAAGAATCTTTCTAAAAATCTTTTAAAAAATGTTCAGTAAAAATTAGCAACAGAGTTATTTAGAACTTCCAATAGATACGAAACAAATACATCTTTGCTATGTTCAGAAGGTAATCTGACTATTAAAACCAGATTGATCACTGGCATACTCAATCTGTATGGTTTTTATGTTATTGTACAGTATTAGTTTGATGCCTTTTGATTGTAACAAAGACAATAATAGATTTAGATACAAGAGACAACGTGAATCAGGATGAACGACTAGCGTGTCAGCATCTCTAATTGCACTATGAATCAAAACATATTTAAGCTATAGACTTTTACATCAATATGCATGTCAATAGTTATAATTATAACCTCTTAATAGAATTAACAATCGACGACCTTAAAGAATTTGCAAGTAATTTTCACAGAGTAAAAATATATCAATGGATATATCGGCATTTTCACGAAGATGTGTTGCTTTTTTTGAACATGGTATTTGTCTTGTATTCGAAGTACATAAGAATTGACGAACAGTCACGAGATTCGAACTCACAACCTATTGGTGAGAAACAGCTAATCTACAGGTTGCATTTGAATATAGTCACACGATACGATATATATTGGCTTTAAAACTGTCGATATTCGTATTAATTTATCTATGCAATCGGAACAAGATTGTAACACTCAAATACGATACAGGCTGGTAACAATTTGATACTTGTTTGTTAACAAATTTATGAGGATATTTGATGGTTATGTTACTTTTTAGTGTCGTATATTTGGGTGCGCGTGAAAGCTGTGATTATTATTCATAACATCGGTAAGTACGAACTGTGTTGAACATGACCAGTTTGCGCCGCATGCCCAAGAATGCCGTAAAAAGTTTGGTGAAATCGTTCCAAAATACGATACGAAATCGATTAATATTATTAGCCGATAACATATCATCTGATTTCATATAATATATGTTTCAAAACAGGCCAGATTTGAAATATTTCGAAGTTTTTTTTTTTTTGGAATTTTCATGTTCTATCTAATCAATTGAGGTCACATTACAAATTAATATATATGTCATTTGGGTCGTAAAATATTTATTATTGCTTAATATTATAGCCAATTAAAAAATCATACCGTCAGTCGCTCCTTTTGCACCGCTTACTTAAAAAATATCCACCGGAACGAAGAGAGTTAAATAAAACATTAGTTCAATTTGCGAAAGTGAAACAGTACTATAAAATCATTAGTTAGATAGAAATAGCTATAATAACATCGCCAACCCGTACTTCTAAGTGAAAATAAATAAAAGCTCTTAATAAAAATAAACATAAACTTAAAAAAAAGTACTAAAAGGTAAAACATATATTGTAATCCTCTCAATACTGGCTAAGAAGATTTTTTTTAAATCAGTTGTTGTTGTCAATAATGTTCAATTATGGAACTTATGGAAGAATTGTGGTACCAAAAATTTTGCTTTGGGTCTTAACAGTACGTATGAGATAATGTTAATAATTATGGCTAGATATAAAAGCGTGTGTAAATAATGGTATTAGTTAGATCCTAGCCAATCCTGAATGATTAGGTAGAAACAGCCGTGATGGATTGTTCGTTATGTCGCTACTGTGTAATGTGCGGAAGTGAGACAATACTAAAAATGGCACTGGTTAGATAGAAATAGCAATGAAAAATAATCCAGCCTTTCAACTCGACTCTAGTAAAAGCTTTTATAAAAGGAAGAAGTTTTATCAAGTGAATTAAGTTCATTAATAAAAGATGCTACCTGTTTGCAATGTCTTCATTACGAGTAAAATTGACACGCGTCGAAATATCAGAAGTAATTAACCGATACGCAAAAGGCATTAATTTAAATTAATTAAGTAATAGAGTAAAAAAAACTGTGAACGAACAACTATGGTGTCCACTGGATCGGAGAATTGAAATGTCTAAGTATCGCATCGGTTCGATAACCCGCCGAGCGAATCCGATCGAACCAAAAGAAAGTTACCAGCAACTAATAATATGCATTTCCATTATGCAAGATTCGATCATTCATTTGAATAATGATAATTAAGTATTTACCCACAATCTACAATTCTCCACTCGCTCACCTAATGCATACTCAGTGCGGATGCATTGTGAGTTTTAATTGTTTAGATGGCGAATCAGTTATTTATGTTTCTATGGTAAATGGTTTTTTCTTAGAATACTTATAATTCTACATACAATTCAAAATGTTATATAATCGATTTCAATACAAAACCACCAAACCAGTCATAAGCGTTCGAAGATATAATTTTATACTTAACCCTTTGGACGCGTGAATCGACTATAGACCATGGCTTGTAAAAAACGTTACCGTTGGACGCGCTAGTCAACTTTTGTCGCCTCGAATTTATAACACTGTCTATGATATACAGACCGAAATTTGCTTTGTTTGTAAAAAATACATGTTTGTGACATATTTTATTATATTTTAGCTTATAGTTTATTGTAGTAAATAAGTGTAAAATTTTGTTATAGTACATTTGAGTAAATTAATATAACTGTGTTAGTAATCAATATAATTTTAGTAAATAAACTGTTTTTTTTTAACTTTTTCTGTCCCTTCATCAAAGTTTGACAGCCCTGTTATGTCATAAACGTAGCTAGGGGTGGGTTTTAGACTTTCCTTCTCTTCTAAAATTTTAAATAATGCCTAATAATTGTACAATCACTATCAATAAATTTAGGAAAAAAATAATTTTTTGATATTTAAATTTCATTTTTGAGCCCCCTTCTCCGCGAAGTATAACCTGACAACTAGTTTTTGGTGTATTGATTTTTAAATATTAAATGAAATTTTTAAGAATACTTTATTTTTTATGAAAAATTTGTATTTTTCAGATCCATTTTTATTCTTCGTTTAACGCGTTCAAATGGTTAATGAATCCTATTCAGGTTGTTGGTGGAAAATGTCACTTGAATATTCTATTGTTCTGTATTCATATTTTAAAGTAAGACCAGTTTTGTTAGGCTAGTTCTTCCGTTTAAAATACTCAATTTGACGATAATGAATCCTTTCCACAGTCGATATATAACTAAACGATTACAATGATTTCATGACATTATTAATTCTTTTAGATAACATTTCAGAAAGTGAAGCCATTTTTTATAATATTTATTATCTTAAATTCACGCACTGTCTTGTTTATGAAATATTCCGTCAATATTGAGTGGGTGTGGTCTTTTATATATACAAACATGTATTATAAAGGATCACAAAAATCATATTAAAGCTAAAGATGCAATTAGAAAAAATATCGTTGGTACACATTGAATTGGTACTATGTGACTAAAAGTACTTTTCGAGATAATAATAACAATTTAAAAAAATACCTTATTGATTGGCAATTTTTAAACTATTTCTTCTGATTAGATTAATTTATTTTAGGTGTTATTAATGATTTGGTAGGAATCACATGGGACATATTGACTTTTGTCATAATCCTGTATTTATAAATCAAAATGAATAAAATCACACATTGAACTACGTTCGAAGGTAATTTATTTTTGTGAAAAATCTCACATGGGAGATATTAAATGTGCAGGGACGATGCATTGAATAAATCAATAAATTATTCAATAATTATTGTAAGTTAAAAATCATCTTTGATGAATATCGTTACACATATTATGATTTTTGGCTAAGTGTGAAAAATATACAATTTGGGTATTTGTGTGTGCTAAAAAATATCACATGTTATTGAAGAAATTAAACGTCCTTTCGTGCGGAAGAACAAATATAAAATAATTGGTGGAGAGGGTTTAGAAGAAATTTCTGAGACTTCTGCACTTGCGGGTGTATGGATACTATCCATGGCTTTATCCAACTGCTTTCATTTTGGG
>JAGVSQ010007538.1:0-15232 GCA_022683975.1 Rhyacophila evoluta
GAGCACTCCGCCGTTTGCCGAGATATCTCGTCTCTGGCAACCATCGAGTTAATATAGAAAAAAATGTATGACGTAGGACTCCAAAATAAGTCCATGACCATTACGCTGCTAACAGCGTAATGGTCGTGGGCTTTAAGACCCATACAATTTCAAATTCATTACTCTAATTAATTATTCAACAGTTGTAACACGAGAGTTCTGCCGAGCAAATGCCAATAGAACCAGTGAATGCTTTGAAATTACTAACAAATAACCGATGTCTTTTCTTTATAGAACTCCATGATGTACGTATTGTGATACTAACAATCTAACATTGCCGCATTAATCTTTGCATGTCTTACAATTATGAATCAATGTCCGCCGGAGGAACGAAATCTGGGAGTAAAACAACAACCACTAGGTAAGAACCGAACACATGGCTTTCATTTGTTGAATGTGAACTAGGCACTTATTGTTTATTATTATATAATATGTGTACTATATTTAATGCGACACTCGAACCTCTATAATCCGAACAACTAAACATATCGTATTATCGAGGTTTCCGATATCCACCAAAAATACTTGATAGATTAAGGTACAGCTGATACACCTAATATTCGATTTATAGAGGCTTTCGTTATTGCATAATCCTTGATATAGAGATCGCAATGTAACAGTGTGTTGGATATAAAACTTAACGATCTTCGTAATAAAATCTGTTCAGATATGTTGTTAAATTTTTGAAATATATGCTACATATTGAAGCAAAAAAAAGTAGTTTACTTTTTTCATAATTTGCCAATTCAAAAATATTTTTTCGATAGCTATTTCAATTGTTTTAACGAATAGTAATAATGCAATAGAAATGTATAATTTAGCGTGTCGTAAAATGAAGTTGTACCCAGTAAAATCTAATTTTACGATTGAGTTACGTTTGAAAATCATATTTATGAACAAATTGACTTCATTTTCAGTATATAAGCATGTTTTATAAAAAGAAAAATGCATTTTTACCGACGACTTTTTACTAGAGATTCTTGAAATTCTTTTTGTCTTTTTTCGAAAATGTATTTCATGCATGTTACATTTCGATTTAGTATTGTTAAAAGTATAACGTATATATAAGTATATATTTCATTGTGCAGGCTAGGTACTTATCTATTGTTGAGTGTACTGTGTTGTCTTGTATATATCTTTTTAGCATGTCTTCTTATTTTTTTTTTTATATCTTTCGCACATTTTGCATGAGGTTCGTTATTTTTCACATTCTTATGTAACAATGTCATTGACAATATAAGTTGTAGTTAGTCGTCATCATGTGGTTGTACATACTTCGTTATTAATATATTATATTATCTCTGGCGTAAGCGAAAATGATCGTGTAATGTATTTCTCTATAATTGTATATGATCTGTACGTATTAATTATTATTATTTTTTAAACATATTTTTCTGTGAATTTTTTAAAAGCATTTATGAAGTGTGTTTTATTTTCTGTTTATTATCTGAAATCTGATACGAAAACGAATAAAATATTAATGGGCCATTCAAATCTAAATTATATTTATTGTGGAGCATTTACTACTGTTTTTTTATTGTGTTCGCTAGACTTTCGACACTTATTTTAAAAGCGATATAAAATATTTTATTCTTACTTATCTCAAATTTGTTTAAACATTTTTATTTAAATGCGATAGTAACATTGAATAAAATATAATATCGTTCATTATTTATAATTCAATCTTCCATTTTTAAATGATTGGTAATTAAAGAATATAATCAAAAATAATGTAACTATGTAATAGAAAAATAATGTGAGCTCTTTCCATATTCGTCCACTCCCGATAAAAGAGGCTGCATTGTCTATTGATAAATGGTGGTCTTATTTCAAAATCTTCAATTTTCATAATTTATTGAATTAAACTGAAAATTTCGTTCCCGCGTTCTGGTGATTCAACATTTAACCGCAATGATACAATTATTATATATTCAAAATTGGAAAATTATACCACTTTTGATAGGCTAATCTAATAAATTCTTCGCCAATTACGTGTTGAAATTTGAATAATTTTAGAAAAATAGATGCAGTGTGCGCTAAATATAGGAACATGGAATGCGATGATTGTACAACTGGACGCGACTTCTGTGTTTATTATTTTTATTGGCCGGATGGGAGACATGACAGCGCAGTGTGGGATTTTCGAGAATTAGATATATTTTCGTAAATTAATAGACATTCGTAAAATGGATATGATTCAAATAAATAAATGTCGTGTCATTCTGTTGCAGGAGAATTGTTCAAGTATTTAAAAACTTCCTTGTTAACATGCCACAAGCTATTAAAATTAAAACGGCTTTTTCACTTTCCAAATCCAATCGTGTTCTAATAATTTATTCAATTGTGGATATCGAATTCCCTGAATAATCATGATGTCATCAGCATACCTGATACAGAAATCATCTCAATTATTTAAAATTTATATTTATTGTACGATTTCTTAGAGATATAACCTATTACCTCATAGCTACGGATGACCGTACGATTTTTAGTATAATATTGTGTCGACTTCTGTTTCGGATTTTTTTTTATGAAATGAATATTTGTGGCACCTCTTATTTTAGTTATTAAAAATATTTCTAGTTTGTCAACTGAAGCTCGGAACGGAAATGTTCCAAATCATCGTCGGAGATTTCTGATATTTTTTAATATCTGTTGAAATCATGCGTGAAGAACAAAATAATTCCAGCTTTCAGCAACCTCCATTTTGTATCGCTATTTATGAATCTAACCATCAACATAATATCCTATTATATCAACATAAATAGCTATTTCACTTGTGACACAATTTTATATTTTTATATTAACACCAGTTCCGAAATAACGAAAATTGATAATATACAATCTAAGAAAAAAATACATTGAACCGAACTTACGGGCGCTTAAATATTAGATGGACTCCAATAATAATTTGTAATGTATATTTTCTTTTGATGTTTTGTAGCTTTGCAATAAGTAAGTACCTAGTTCATATTTTCAAAGATAGGGGTTTTTATGGGTAAATTAGTGTGGCGTAGATAATTGTATAGTATAAAAAATTGACGCGATGGCGTGACGGTCGGCATGTAGGGTTTATTAGTTTGTTGGAACGATTTTTTCAGTGATGGCGCGAAACATAACGACTGCATTTACGAAAACAAAAGGTTGGCAAAAGTCGGCAAGTTCACGGACGTTTTCGTATAAGGTCAAGAGGAGTGAGGTGTTTGCTAGTTCGCTTGCTTTATGAGATAATATATGGAGGTTAACTGATTAATTTCGGCAAATTAATTTGTATATTTACCCTCATTTGAACGCTCACTTATAAAATCGCAGTTAAGTCCCACAACTACCCGAAACATGCTAATAATTCACAAATACAGGATTTGGATGACGATAGGTCGAAATGGACTTTTAAAGTAGTTTATACTTACAAGAATATAAAATTATGACTCTCATAAACGACCGATTTTATTATATGATTGTTCATTGTTAGTATTGTGAGTTGTCGAACTGACCTCACTGTCATCCTTTGGCCTCTACTGTGCCATCAAGGCGTATATTGTCAGTGTACGGCTACTAGAATATATGACTCAAGGGTTGAATGTTGACATTGTCATTCTACATACCCATTTAAATATTAAGGGTATCATATTACGTATGATTTGATGAGGAGGAGGTTGACCTCATTAAGGCCTGCTTTTATTTATCTTATGGCCCTGTGTTGTCATCTTGAAATATTGTAGGTTAAATCACTTCGCAATGTAAATACGATGTATCGAGTAATCGACCCTGATCGAGGATCTCGATATAAAAGCCTTGTGGTGGTTCGCTGTTTGCCCTTATATCTTCCCACTTGTTATGAATAGGACTTAAAAACAATCCAATAAGTACCTACTTGAACCGAGGTCAACATTGTACACAAGATGATAATATTGTTTCACATGAGTCAACAAATGATTAATAATTCGGAGTATCTGGCTTTTTAATAATAATATGTGGTATGAAGTCACACGCTTAGGTCATTACAGCACTGCGAATTGCAAGCAAAACAAATTAGTCAATTTAAAATACTGCATATCAACGACACTCCACCGAATCTTCGCATATTAACAATGCCTTGAACATGTATTCGAGAAGGTTGATCAGCTTTTGTATTGGGTTTTCGACCAACGTCTACATTATGAGATTCTAAAGCGAATTATGTCTGCAGGTAGATGCAGATGGTTTTGTGGATCTCACAAACTGTCCATTTTCTATTAGGCAACATCAAAGTTTTACCATACTTATAAGGATAAGGTTGGTCTGATATACTGACCATAAAATGGATGATGGGCACTGTAGACTCTCAAAAAAAGTACTGGAATCTTGGCAGATTTTTATTCGTGTATTTATTAAATATGATACACTTATCTGACGCATACTTGTCTCCATGCGCTACGTGGAATTATAAAAGTGAAGTCAGTAATTGATTTCAATAAGTATCGAAGCTTCTACGGAACTTCAAATAAATATCTGATGGGATTTGTGGTTAACTTCACCGTTATTAATTAATAAGTGGCTTCACTTTAATGAATTCTGTTTCCGTCCGTAGCAACAAGGTATTATCCAATTCTGCAGTTAGCGTGGATGTATAAATATTTAAATATGTAATACTAAACTCGATGTTACGCAGGAAGTAACCGATGAAAGATCAATCGACCGTACTGTGGAACAAAGTTGAAAAATACAGCACGTGCTGACTCGTGTGCCATTTTTAGCCGATGTTGTGAAGTATGCAACACTCGAAAGCAATTTTGCCAGCGATCGAATGTCGGAAGGAAAGAGTTGATGTTTTCACATTCCGAAACAAACGCTTAGTTTCTATATTTAGGAGTTGTATAAATACATTATCATCAGGTAGACATTTCGACAGTTTTGCATCAAGTTACTACTTGTTGCCCGAAGATTCCAGATTGTTATAAATACGAGCACGCATGCTTTCAGAATAAAATATTTTCTGTGCACATGTATAATAGCTTCCGTTATGAGCATCACGTACGCCAAGAATGCTTTCAGAGCTTTTATAAAGTTATAAGTTGGTAGCAGCACGCTCATTATTGCTGCAGTACATATTGATTACAAATTAAAACAGCTGATAAATCTGTAAGGTTGCTAACTATGGTTGTACCCGCTTGTCTATTAAAACAATTTTAATCCGTTTCTAAGTATATTATAAATGCGCACATTTACGTATATATAATATAAAATAGAAGTAGTTCTGTGCCGCCCCTGATTTAATATATTGAGACGTGTTTGTGATAACGTACCTGTCTGTATCAATAAAATATTGAGATATAAAAACGATAAAAATGACCGCTATATTTATGATAGGTTTTAAATTTTAAAAAAATAATCCATTGAAAATGATACAAATGAGTAGCCACTAAAAACTGAAATATTATATATCAGGTCAAATAAAATGGGCAATGCATACCTATTTCTTTCATTTATTTTTATATACTTTCGATTTCTAGAAGGTTCTGTAGATCTGTTTGACGTATGCATTAATTGAATTGAAAATTATTTGGCCTCGCCGATGGCCATACAAGGGCGTAAAAGTGTTTCGAGAATAATTATTATTATAAAAAGGTGTATGGGTTGCTCCCACACAGCGAGATTTAAATTTGCATACGTTTTAGGCTGACCCACAATCCTGACGTCCACAAAAAACATAATATGCGATACCAAAATTTCTCTTTATTTTACTGTCGAGACATTTTTAAATTCTTGGCTCCATCTAATCTAATGGATACAAAATTTTGGATGTGTGGACAAAATTTTCAGCGACTGGATGTATTATAGAACAATATTTCCTTGATTGGCCAAAAATTTTCAGCTAAATAATATTAAAACGGGTAAATTTCAGCGCATTATCATTAAACAGGAGCGCAGTCGCTTCTAGTGAGAATCCAATAGGAAAGCTAATACAAGTAAAATCTTTTGGCTCATTTCCAATGACTTTCATATTATATCGGTAATAATCTGTTGCTCTTGAAAAATACGGTATATTTTTACTTTTAAAAAAATAAAACTAAACAGAAAATCATTTTGACAAGAGAATTGAAAAATATTTTACGTGCCGTCATAACTGATGTTCATTGTAAAACTAAGACACCATTAAAAATAATTTTTTCAAAGACGAATTTCCCCAGCCAAATTATGTGTACACACTTCTTGTTTAGTTAATGTTTTATTTTTTACAGCCAATGTTTCATGATTTAAATTTTATTTAATTTTCTACATGTTTTTTTAATAGTTTTGTAATATGTAACCAACAATACTAATTAATTAATCTAAAAAACTCTAACCAACTTTTAGTGAGTATTAATAATATTTTAACAGAGGAAAGATAGTAATTATTCTACCAACCAAATAAATTGCAGTCATTAAAATATATTATAAACCATAGATTTAAATAAGATTCAGAAGTAATATAGGTAGGGTTTGTTGCGAGATTTCCTTTTTTTTATAATAGCTTAGCATATAAACATATAAGTGAAATAATAGACAACCATAGATACATTAAGCTTTTTTTTGCTGTGAACATCATTGCTTATATCGTAAAATTCATGATAAACTATAATTATGAAATATTAATAAGTTGTAATATCCTGTTTATCAGATTTTATTAACAAAATCCATTATAAAATTATTGGGACAGGTGGACGGAAGTGCACAATTTTAGGAGCTCATATTTTGGCAACCAATATAAAAAAATCAAAAGTGTATTTGAATTACTTGACATTTATTGACACACAGAGATTATGAGATAAATAGTTGAGAGTTTTTTTCTCAGAGTAGCTGACTTATTTAATTTATAAATATCAATTAATTTTATTCTTATGGCAGATACAGAGGCACAGGTAGAAGCTACTGAGGTTGTAAATAAAATTAACAAAAAAAATAAAAGAAAGTGATAAATAATATATTATTTATAATATACTACGATAGTCGTTTTTTTTACTAATGACAAAGCAACTTTTATGTTGAAGCACTTGTCCCCCCCCTCAGTGGCCGAGTTGATGAACATGGGTGCACTAATAAATCGCTCATCCACAGAGGTAGCAGATTCAAGGTCATAGCTGTATAAATATGAAGATGTGTTTTTAAATGCAAGGTCAATGGTTTGAATTATTGGCTAGCAACCAATTCTTGTGAAAACAATTGATCAAAATATATCTTCATTTTGTTGGGCTTGATATGCTCGACATGCCCTGGAAGGACTGTTGAACTTGTGTTAATTCTTCAGTTTAAAAATTCAATAGCAGTTGTATTAAAGGATATTTAATTCATGTATAACTCATTTTACACTTTTTATTGACCATATTGGAATTTTAGCATTATGATAGATAAAATAATAGAGGTGCTAAATTTTTGTAACTTCAAAAATGATTGTAGAAAATCAGTTGTTAAGTATTAGGTTTAATTTCATCATTTGAATGTGGTGAGTTCCTTAAATTGATCATAATTTATTCTACCAAATTTATTTTCTATTAATGACTGATAGTAGAAAAATCGATTGTCATTGTGAATTTTTAGTTATCAGTAGTAGATGCATGTATGTATCCACTTTTTAATTAATTTACTGCATATTTGATGTTGAATTTTGTTCGAGATAAGGTAGTAATAACATGAATTTATTTTCTGTTTCCAGCTCAACAACATCCAGTAACAGCCAGCACAGCGACAATAGGCAATTGGCGACAGAACCCAACCAATGGATGGACAACATCAACTCTCCACTAATTCAAGATGAAGGTGACGGCAAATCATTGAAACTGAGATTCGACGTCAGCAAATACGCCCCAGAAGAAATTGTAGTCAAAACAGTCGACAACAAATTATTGGTAACTATAAATACCGTTGAATTTTTTACAGTTTGAATTATTAAGAGTTATAAGCAAATCGTTGCTATCATAAATATTAATTTCATTAGCGCAAAATGTTAACTGAAGGAATATAAATGGTGTTTAATGAAATATTATTAAATTTAGTAAATCTACAATCAATTTAACACAGTTTTCAGATGTAGTCGTAGAAAGCTTCTATTTATGTTAATTAAGAATTGTAAAATATACCAATTCATTGATGACAGAAAAAGTTATGTCAAACACAAACATTGCCATTGTGATACAGTAGTTAGACAGCCACAATAGCTAGAGAAGTATGTTATCTTTTATTACATATGTTCAGACTTTTTTTTTATAATAATCTCATCTTCAAAAATCTAATAAAATTTCTAGAGTGTTTCTATAATAAAAGACTGGTATTTTTAACAGAATTGTTACATTTCATCAACACGGCTTAATGCATAAGTCTTGTTAATGTTAATCACCTGGTCTTGGCAACTTTATTATCAATTGTTACGATGATGACTTTATGCAATGTTGTACATAATGTTGCATCGCTGATGTGATGTAAACTTGTGAGTTATACCCGATGCTAATAATAAATTTAATTTTATTGTAAGACGTAAAGCTTTGCACCATTAGGCTGACTGCCAAGGAAATTTATCAGTATAAATATTTATCTGAGCCGACACAGCTGAAGTTAAAAATAGTTCTTTCACACATTGGTGATTGCTCTGCGACGGCTTGTACAAATATTTCATTTATTTCGAAAGCTCCCTCTGCGAATACTTTTTCTCCTAGTAATTTATATCACTCAACCGTCCTTGGTTTTTGAAGCGGGGCTAATGAGAAAATCTTGATTTCAAGCTACAGGCTATATTAGTTAGATACTGAAAATCTATCTATAATTTCAATTATGTAATCTATGAAATATATTTTCACTGAATTTGTATTTTATGTAATACTTTTAAAATACCTGATATGTGGAATAATGAGAAATATATCTTAAGTGTTTAGTTATCAAAACACATTTTATTATATTATTTACATTGCTTACATACATACTTTAACCATAAAGGTGTACAAATGTAATATTATGTCAAATTATATTTTTGCCAAAAGTACAGACACAGCTCTGCGTCTGCGTCAACATCGTTTCAATAATAATCAGATACTTCTAAAGACATTTTCGAAAAAGTTTCAATATCATCGTATATATCAAAATGGATTGCATTATGAAAATACTTGAAAGGGTTAATAATGAATTGGTGATAACAATAACTTCTCTACATTATTGTTGTAACTATTTTCTATAAGTGGGTGAAGCATTTATAGTGGTTTCTCTAAGAATTTATAATTGCATGAATATATCATTGTTATAACTTGTTTATTATGTATAACTGACCTTTTGAGAGGCTGCACAATAATTGTCATAATTCCTTATTCTGAGGAGCCATGTCACCATGCCTTACTATCTGTTTCCGATCTTGTGTTTACATATACCCTGAATATTTTGTAAGGTGTCCTACTGTAAACTATCACTACAGAAGTGTCACAGGGTTTTGTGCTGAAGCTCTCTCTATAAACAAATAATCACATTTTTAACATGTGTTCCAAATGTGTTTCGATATTGGTGAATAGCCGTCCATGATAAGTAATCTATTAAAAAAATTATTTTAGACCATTGAAAAAGTATTATACTTCAGTGTCTTGACATGGTAAAAATATAAACATAATATGTACATAAATGATGATATATGAGTAGTTGCAGTGGTAGCAAGGCAAATTGAAAATTTTATTTGGTATCTGAAAAGTTCTTTCACCATAAAAAGTGGAAAATTATTATATGACAAACAAACGCTAATGGGAGAAAGAAGGCAGCATTATGTTAATTTCTTGTGCGTAGTTCGACATAACACTAATTTTGTTATTATCTATTTTTAGGTACACGCAAAACACGAAGAAAACTCCGACTCCAAAACAGTGTACAGGGAATACAACAGGGAATTCCTTTTGCCCAAGGGGACCAACCCGGAAGCCATCAAGTCTTCTCTTTCCAAGGATGGCGTACTCACCGTGGTCGCCCCACTGCCCGCCCTCGCTATCACTGAACAGAACATCCCAATCAAGCAAAACTAATTCATCATTAATTCTTTGTACTACCTACTAAAATTTTTAACTTGCAACATTCAACTGAACCGTAGAGAATTATTTTCATAAAATATTTTTAATGTGAACAGATGTACTTTAAGGCGGCCAGCCGAATTCTGTTGCGATTTTCCGATATCTTTTTTTTTACCTGAATAATAAAAGACAGTTTTACATTGCACTATTTAAAAATAATCGTGTGTTAGCTAGCTTCTGAATTTGATATAGAACATGCCTTTTTTGACATATTAAATTCTACGGTTATTAAATTTTTATTGTTGTATAGCTTTTGCACTGTGTAAGTATATGTGAAGTGTCAGCATAATAAAGTAAATCTGATGCTTTTGCTGTACAATTAATTGTCTTTTAGGAGTCAGAAATCTCAACAATGATTCTACATTGTCTGCTTATCAAATGACCTCAGTCACAAACTCAAATATTTTTCACTGCTTTTTACGAAGGATTCAAGAAGTTAATTTAAATTATTTATGCATATATTTATATGATAATAACATTAATGTACTAATATTTTATAATTTAGAAAAGGGAGTTGAAGAAATTTAAATTTCGTTTTACACACAAATATTTTATAAAGTTTATTTAATTGTAAAATCAATAAAATGTGTATAATGTAGAAGTCAAAATGCTGTTTTATTGAATTATTCCCAATTCCTGCTAAAAGATAAATGAAAAAACATCTACCTATATGAGTAAAATGAATTGTTTCCATACTCGTACTATAATATGTTTGTTATGTCCAGCTGTGAGATTTTTGGATGTCCACGACATATACCTGTCATCAGAGGTTGATTTGGTTATTTTGAAAACTCACAATACTACTGATGAAATGAGCAGTTAAATTTGAAAATGATCATATACAGAAAGGATAATGATTTGGATACTTATGACAGTCCCAAGTTTTATGGTATAATTTTTGCTTTACATTTAGTATAGTAAAAGTTGTGTATATATAAGACTAGTACGGGTAGATGGGTCGGAAATAATCAGAATTAAAAAATGTCAAGTTTTGCATAGTGTTATATTTATATACAAGTATTTTGTGGTAAAATATAACAAAAATTGCATATTTACATATGGGTTATTATCACTATTTTTGATGAAGATCTAAATAAAGAAATTTTCCCACTAGTTTTAGTTGTAGAGTTGATAATCCAGTCCACACGTTAGCACTGGAGGTCACAGGTTCAAATTCCAGACGGCAGTATCATACAGGTGACCAATAGATTGAACTGACGATGAACCATGGCAAGATAAGTCTGAGGAGTTCATATGCTTGACATTTTTAAAAACACAAGAGGCGTATAAGTCTGTGTTTGTTAGATCCATGAACTGGATATAACAGCATGGTACTTTAATAGGCATATTTTAGATTTAGCACAGGAATGTTTGTAATTTACATTGATTTCCGATGTATATTTTAAAAATTTTAAACCTCACCTATTACCAATTGGTTACGCCGTATATATTGTGAGGAACTTTCTTGCGATTTTGATAAACAAATTTTACCAAAGAAGAGTTATCGAGCCAGTTGTAGAAATTGATTATTCTGTGAGCTAATTACGAAATTTCTAACACCAATATAGCTAGCTATATTACCTGTATTCGAGTAAAATCGTAGATTTCAAGAGAGTTGAAATATTTATTACAAATAACAATAGCTCATCATGATTCCAGTTTTTGAGATCACTAATTATGAAACATTCCTTTGAAATAGAAATCATATTACAACAAAAAATTCACATAAAACTATTTTTTTCTATTACCCTGATGTAATTTTTGATAATACACTTATTATTTAGGCTAAAAAGTATGGCATTCACATTTTCAAATGCATAGTCAGGCGTCGGCAACCTTTTTTGGCTGCGGATCAAAATCAACAAAATGTGATTAATGAGAAGACGATTCGGGTCAGTAGTATTTTCATTTGAAAACAGTCTTAGTGAATGATAAGAAAAAATTTATTTATAAAATAATTACATGTTTTTAAACTTTGAATGTAAAATTTTTAATTTTTATGAACTTTTTTAACTAAACTTAATTTGCGGAACTCAATTGGGTCACTTAAAATTATAAAATGGGTGACCCGCGGGTCGTAGGTTGCCGATACCTGGTCTATATGTTTGTACAAAATTACAAAATAAGCATAAATATAATTGGCACATTTATTTGACTTTGCAATGTGCACACAATGTTCAATTAATTACAGTTTTTATTTAGTTAAAAATGCTGTGGAATGTAGGTATTTTAAAAGAAAGGTTGAAATATTTTCCCCGGTGACAACTTATGACTGTCACTGAAATGACGGTAGCAGCTAAATAACAAAGTAACTTATTTCGAATTTTGTTCGGTTTGGTTATCAAAAGGTCAGCTGATGTTATCAAGTCGGCAGGTATCGGTTTATCATTGTTTATCTGAAAGGAAAAAGAAATATCTACGAAATAATTAACATTTTAAATTGACCCTCCAGTGGACTACATCTAAAAATGATATGCTCCTTTCTGTAATTTTTTATGTATGATTTCTTAAAATAATAATTATCTACCTGTCACCATTATAGTTTAGGTAATAGCAAATTAGTTGTCGATCACTTTGAATCATAGTTTGTAGGTTAGAATCACATATTTGGATTGCAATACATGTTTCACATATAACAGATTGCAGGTGTTACTAACAAGTGTTAAAATATCTTCACAATAACATTATAGTTAACTCAATTGCCGTGTAACAATTTACTATAAATGCTAGCATACATGTTAAGATCTTAACATTGTATGAGGGTTAAGAATAGAAAAGACACTTCTTTCAGCATAATGAGCATATCATGGCAGACCGGAATACAGAATATATCTATTTTACATCGCTGCATTAATTCCCAAGGGCCAAGACCTATCTAGTTCATCATGCCAACATACAGTTTCACTTCCTTCAAAGCATTAGGTTTTCTGGTTTTTCTTTTTTTTAAGCTCTCATACTGCCAAAATTTGCTTCCAAAATACATGATTTCTCTTTTTTTAGGTCTCTTGCTAAACTACATTGTATATTTTACAATGTTATCAAAATAAACTATAGCGGGCCAGATACTGAACATGGTCAAGGTCAGATTAGTGATCCCCCTGGGCCGGTGTTGGTCAACAGGATGTAGATTGGAGACCCTTGGTTAGTAACGAAACAAAACGGGTGGTCTCATGGGTTTTACTTTATTATTAAATCATTTATTTTTTTGGAATTGTAATCTGCTGTTTTTATTTATTAGTTAATAATATATAAATAAAATAATTACCTTTTTAACGTGAATTTTTAGGAGCTTTAATTCATTTTTGAATATTTGAATTTCTTTTAATAATCCATTCAGTGTTTCTAAATATTCCGGTTGGTAGTAGTCCCCACTGTCAAAATTTAGATTGTTTAATGAGTATTGAATACTTGATTTCAAAACAGCCATTTGCTTTAAATGTGACCCAAGGTAGGTAAGGAATACTGTAAGACTGAAAATATATAAATAATGTTTGGTAAAAAGAAATGAATTAGATTCTGTAATACTCTAAGCTATAAATTGCTAGTCCTTTGAAGAGTGAGTTTTAGCGCATTTCATATTGATACGTGTTGCTTGATATTTATGATAATATCCTAACTTTTTCAAAAACGTCTTCAGATGTATCTAATAATGATTGAAATAATCTATATTTTAATAAGAATTACCAGCTCCTGTGACATACGGAAGGACGCAAAATTACATTCATACTCATTTAGGCATGAACAGCATTGAATGTAATATTACATCCGTTTATGGCTTAATAAAAAAAATCCAACGTTTTCACTGTCATATTTTAACACGTTTTTGTTAGAGTTTAGGCGTACATGAAAATCTTAATTTTTAACAATACTTGGTATCTATTTACAAGGTAGAACTGATGGGAAAGGAACTTTCCGTTTTTTTATTTTTCATTTCCACATATGCTCCAAGGCCTGTATGTCGATCATATAAATCTTCAAAATAAGAAATTTATCTCAGCCAAAGCTTGGATTTAGCTAGGGTACTTGAAATAGTTGCCGCTAAGATTAGGTCAGGTCCAACATTGCATCTTTGCTTTTACACTGTAGGAATTATAAATATTAAATAAATGAACTTACTCTATTTTCTTTTTATTATTCGTAAGACCGGCAACTGTCTCCAGTTTCCATTTCCTCGTATGAAATCTATACAGCCCTGATGCAATCCTTCTTCGCTCAAATGGCAGGATTTCAAATAAATTTAACATCTCTTCGTTATCGAGACAGAGAAAGGTCACCAGGTCCATCGATTTACTTTGCATATATGATTGCAAACGCTCACAACGCATACCATGGAGCAAGATTGAAATATCACTACTGTATGCGGGTCTAGAATATAAGAAGTCTATTATAATCAATTCTTTATAGAATACCACAAAATGAGGAATGTTTGGATGAAGTAGATTTATACATCATATCGTCCATAGTAATTCTTATTTTAATTTTAGCTTAGTAATAAGATAGATTTAAGTAAATCGTCACTGTACCTTCGAAACCGGCATATTGCTTATACAAAGCAATACTTTGTATACAATACATTTGAATACCTCATATACGAGGTATTGCTCTGTTTAAGTGATATGTGCATAGTCGGTTTTGAAGGCGCAATGACAATGTGCATTCATAATGTGTTTCAGAATGACTATCTTTAGTAGATGCAGTGAATTCTTCACTTTTTCCTTTTTATTGACAATAATATTTTTCAAGATAAATAATACTCACAAGTAATCAATTAGCAAACTTACTTATCAGATGAAGTCATAATGGCTGGAAACATGTCATGCCAACTTTCAATTTCACGATCAAAGTCAATATCTTCACATTCATCATCTAAGTCAATGCAGTAGTCCTTGAGGACTTTAATTGTCTCCTGGTGATAAATCTCTTTTGCCATCATGACTATGGTGTTTTGGTAAATGTCATTCTCTTTTAAATTTGCTCCACTTTCAGCCAGTCGACGGAGGATATTGGCTTGCTTGTATTTAACGGCATAAATTGCAGCCTATAATAATAATAAATGCAATGTTTTTGACATCAGTTATATAAAGCATCAATAGGCCAGTTGTTAGGGAGTTGAAACGAATATTAATTCAGGGTAAAGGTTT
>JAGVSQ010007540.1:0-15230 GCA_022683975.1 Rhyacophila evoluta
TAGCTATACTTTTATAATAAAACATCTTTACAGTTATTAATTATTTTAACGACAAGTGAAAAATACACTGATTGTGGTTGCAGATTTATAATTGTTTTAATATATCGTGGATCTTACTGCGCAGTGAAAATAAATTATTTTTAATTTTTCCGTACAAATTTTAAGATTATAATTATTTGGTTGGAATCAGTCGATCACAAACGATAATCAGTAATTGTGAGTTTGTTGATTAAATTTTTTAGTCACGTTAATGACATTTATCGCGGTTAGATAAAAACTTGGTAAAGTTGTAACTAAAAACAAACATGGACTCCAAGTCGCAGCATGTTAAATAATATACAGATTATACAATACGATGACCAGGTGCCCGGATTTTTATGTGTGCCCTTTTTTACGAGCACCAGGAGACATCCAACGTAAATATAATAAGCATCGAAATATGGATGTAGGTCTTTTCAATTTCACGACGCATTTCATAATTGTTTTTCTTGGTAACCAGATAAATACGTTAGAGAGAAATTGTACACATACAAATATTGTAGCATTTCAAGTTAAATTTGTATAATTAGAGTATCATATATTTTATTTTTGGTAACAGATATGAAACAAAAATTATGTAATTTACGATCTACCCTGTTTCATTTGATTACACGTTATTTTTTATTGTAAGTAGATATTATTTAAATAAAATATATAAATCTATCCATAGTATAATTACGTCAATTCAGTTTAAATATTCATAATATTAAATAATTTTTCTTATTAGTAACTATTATTTAATGTTTAAAACAATTATCATTTTGTGTGGATTAGTCATGCAACTGTCTTTCGTCTCCTATGTATGTGTATGATATGCGTAGGATTACCCACAGAAACGAAGATATGAATATTGCCGTCAACAGCAGTGTGGACTTTTATCTTACGGCTCTACATATTATTCCAAATGATAATGCAGTAAATGACACTTTGTCAATATTTTATACAGGGTTGGGACTGTGAAGCATATTTATAGGTAACTATTAGTTGATAATATGTATATTATAGACACATTGTTTTATTTGCAACAGGAGACGAGACAGCCCCTGAGTCGCATAAGGCATATGTGACAATTCATATAGTTTTCCAGAATAAAAAAAAAACTTAATTATACCTCTATCAAAAAATTTAAGCAGTCTTTTTCATAACTAACTTGTTAATACTAAAATAAATTGCATGAATGCATGCTTTTATTTTTCGGAAATAAAAACATCTATATTAACATTGACCAATCGAGCTGGTTTTCATGGTATTTTACTAATTTATTGACAATTAAATAAAACTCTTTGATATTCAAATTTTAAGGTATTACATTTTACCAGTAAACCTGAGATGAAAATTGTTTTTCAAACGCTTGCATGGGATTCGTAAAAACGCTTTATTTCTCATTTATTTAATAATTGGTCTAAGTGTTTTTTCATATTTAAAAATTCATCTATTCAGAGTTGAAAAAATACATTTAGTATTTTTTTATTGCTCAACAATAAGTTTGATAGATTTTCTGCACACACAAGATTTGGTCGCATAAAAGACCGACTGTTATAAAATGTTTAAAAAAGTTTTACTTTTGGATAGCATTGACAGCCCTGCCGCTATATTTACTCATCGTAGTTATACACTATTTGGAAGTTTATGAATATTAAATCATCACAACTATAGACCATTTTAATATATTCATGATTTATTGAAAAGTTGTCCCAAAATGAGTTGCCATTTGCAATTTGTCGCTTTTCTTTCGACAAAATCAGAGTAGACATTTTTGTTTGCTGCCTAAAGCGTGTAGGTCGAAGTGTGGAAAGATACACAATCAAGCAAGTATGAATTGCAAAAAGAAAAGTGGCGCTAAATTTTAAATGTCAGCTCGTTTTGGGACAACATATTTTCATGTGTTATGAATACAACATCTTCCTAAATTTGAATCTCTTATTAATGCGAAGTGGCATCGTTGAGATCTTTTATTTGAATAGCTCTCCCACAGAGTCTTTCTATACCAGAATCTCTCGATGGTCATAAAGTAACTATTTCGAAAGGTGATAAAGTTTAGAAGATACCATACACTCAGTTTCTGCACTTGATTAATCTTTTTTGATCCAACAATAATATTAAATTCTTTATTTATATTATTTGGGATTTAGTAACATAATATAATGTAGCAGAACTTTTCGATTTTTCTTTACATTGCGTCAAATGCTGACGCTAAACTCCCACGTCTTCTTCCATTCCATTGAGCTCCTGCATCCACGGTCTACCAGAATTCCATTTCGACTCTGACCTAAAAATGGTCAACCTGTATAAAAGACACTATAATTTATTCGTCATCATCTTTGTCTAAAATGTGTCCTGAACCCTCAGTCATATTAGTATTTATAAATGTGCTAAACATAAACAGAATAGTCATTTGGTTTCTCACGATCTTAAATTTCCCTAGGTTACGTACTATTTACATTCTATTGCTATGACTAGTTTTAGTCTTACAGATGATTATGTTTTCGTTATTCTAACTTATCATGACTTAGAATTTAGATGATCGATGACTCCATAGTTTTGATAGAAATCAGTGTGTAGATTAGAGATGAGGGTTTTTTATTGTTCTTTGGAACAGAACGCGGCTTTCCCATTTTTTATAGCAATGGGAAAATGTATTACTAACCATAATAGATCGATCATCGATTATATGAGATATCGGAAAGTAAACTTACGTCACCGTTGGTGTGGAGATGACTACATACGGAGCGCAGATTACAGAGCTCGTGACTTGTGATATTATAGCAGGGTGTCACCGAATTTGCGGTATTCATGATTCGTTACCTAATTTTCAACATCTAGATAACAGCTTGTTATTCAGATAAATATTTAATAAAATAAAAAATGCGAAATAGGTGCTCTATATATTTCGCCTTTGATAATTCAAATTATTTGTCATTTTTATGATGCAATCTTCGTGCAATAATATTGATTTTTGTATAATTGAGACTGTTTCTTGTTAGACTTTCTATAAAAAGAGTTGATCAGCCCTGTTATACAGAAAAATTCTGTGGTGCCACAACAAGTAATGCATTTCGATAAACACTATCATACATCATAATGCATCTTCTCTTTACTCGTGGTCAGGTCGTATCATTATTATTATTATTATTTATGATAACGCACAACAACATATTTTCAAAATTTACATAAATACGATAGATAAATACAAATCGATTCAGTCTATTACTAGTTTTAAATCATTTGCGTCAGTAATTGGTGAGCTGCTAATTACAATCGCCATTACTGAATTATCGAACATTACGGTGACTGAAATTCCCAAAATGCGTTTTTTGATCGTTTTCTTTGTGGTTGGATTATTCGCGTTTTCTGGAACGGAGGCGGGTTACGGATTGGAGACAAATGATGTGGGCATACCTGTAGCTAATTTGCCTATTTTGCCCATAACACACTACGACGAAGACTTTTGGTATCGATACCTGCTAGCTCTAAGATACGCGCAAATGGCTACATATGCGAATATCCCGAGTCCACCAGTCTTCGAGAAACCAGTAAAACCTGGATGCAAAGCCGTTGGAGAAATGGTATGTTTTATCATCATTCTTACGTATTCCTTTATGTTTATAGTATATTTCTACTGTCTTCTACTAAATTTCGTCTGTCAAATTTACTCAATCTTCACACTCCTAGCTCCTAGTTGCCAGGTAAATGTAATTACTTACACCAAAACTTAATAGTTTACATATTTAGGTAAAAATAACATCTTGGTAATGAAAAGTACATAAAAAGTCAACTTTATTCGTATGAATATATTAAAATTCTCATTGTGCTAGTAATTTGGCAGTCTGTTTCAAATCACATTAAGTCAATAATTATTATCGCAATTACTACTAGAATATAAATAATGTCACTATCAAATTGTATTCTAAATATCCGTGTATTAATAACTATACACACGAAATAAGTGATTGCTGTATTTTAATAAGAAGAAGTAACAAACAAACAAAACATGTTTGCCAACATTTTACCAAAGTACACTTATAGTAGATAGGAACTGTACGACTCAGTTATGACAATATTGCACTTAATATATTAAAGATAAAATGATTTTAAATCTTTATTTTTTTTCTATCCTTTGTTCTTTAAGAAAACTCGTGTCACAATTTATTATTGTTCCATATCGAAGTCAAAAATTTAAAATAGTTTAAAATTGATTTTTAAGCATAACTTGACTATGCAATAGTAATTTAAAAATGTTTGACCAATTAATTATCATTAAAATACAATAACCGAAATAAATTAAAGATATCAGGTCTGTAGCAAACGGTTATCAATATATAAGAATATATCGTAAAATTCATATTTGCTTGTAGAAATTATGATATTATGTTTTTCGTAGAAGGTATATGAGTGTATATATATTTGCTGACGTTCATTTTTAAGAATGCATAAACACAAGAAATATAATACCACAATGTCGTATTAACGCATGAAAAAAAAGCTTGGAATGACTTTTCAGGCGTTCAGGAATTAAGCGGGCGCTGGCTCTCTGTAGAAGTTAATAATAAGTACATTACGCGAGCCAAAAAAAGAGAAACTTGTAATTTCGTAAAGATTTGGGGGACATTTAAGGCATTTCGAGGGGACTGGCTCTTTTACGCAAACGAAAATAAACGAGAAACAATTATAAATCTCACAAATAAATAAAGATATTGTTATATTACATAATTTTTTTATGAAGTAAAAGCATATACTTTAATAACAAAACGATCTACATATAAAAAAATAGCTATGTAAATCTAAAAGTTGGTTCTAATGGTTGACATCAATATGCTATCGATGACTCATATTGAATTGATTATAACGTGATTGTGATCCGAAAAATTGAAAATATAATTGCGAATAAAAAAAAAAAGTACAAAGCGAGCTCTAAATAGTCGATGTTTTACTGAACCCTATTCACTAACTTAATTGTTTATATTATTGTAGTGAAATATTTTTATCCTTATAATTTCCATAAATCGAAATTCATTATACCTATTTTGACAACCCTGATAACGAAATAGATCAATATATTGTAAGATGTGTATATAATATTATGATTGTGTATGCAGTTATATAATATGCATAATTTATATTTTAAACGTCATGATTTGCGAATGGATATCAATTGGTATTTTATGATATTTAATATTAGTACTTGATGACAAATCGCAACATACGAAAAAGTGTGACACTCATAAATGTCAAAAAATACTTTTTAAGAATGCAACGCACAGTAAATCCTTGTAATAAGTATATCTTGTAATGTGATATACACTCATGTCATTTTATTTTTTATCTGACTAGGGTGTTGGTCTTTACAATTATGCAAAGAGATTTCAGAAACAATGACCCTTTGCGACCAATAAACTCATGTTTCTAGGGTCACGAGGACGTCCATGACAATAGCCTATTTTAGTACACGAGAATTAAAAAGAGAACAAAGAAATCCTACATAAAATATTGTTTGATCTATCTTGGTCCAGATGCATTTTAGTATTTCACGTTGTCATTTATGTATTGTAACAATGCTCATTTCTATCCTTTAGCTTAGCTCTCTTTCTGATCTTATGAACTGGTTAACAAAACCAGTTCTCATTCAGTCATATTATTTTTAGCTGTATTATGTATGGGCAAATATTACATAACTTGCTTAGATACTCAAGCTATGCTGAGTCCCTTTACTTTTAAGGACCTGCTGTAGCTTCCATCAGTAAGTATATGATGAATAAGATTAGATTGGTTTCACATTTTATGGAATGGCGTAGTTACATATTCAGAGCCCTGGAGCAAATAAGATTGTTGCGCCCCCTACTGTTTCTCGTTTTACTAAAATTTTATACTTCCTTGGAAAAATTATGATTTCCTCGTTTTATTTTAATCTCTCACCCTACCTTAAAATTTTTACTTCCTACCCAAACTTGTGCCCCCCATGAATCATGCGCCTGGAGCAGTTCAGTCCAACTGCTCCTCGGTAGTTACTCCACAGATTTTATTCATATACACGGTACGGCTGTCAACCTGTATAATGTAAAGGAGGTGAGCATCAAAATATGAATTTGTATAAATCATATCTTATATTAATGAGATGATTATTCATATTCGATAATGTCTTTAACATAAGGAACTAGGTAATACAAGTTTAATAAAAGACCCAATACCTAAAAAGCATGTATAAAAAGAAAAAAAAAAAATTATTTAAGGGTTAAAAATACAGCTGTTTTGTACAATTAGTTTGTCTCCTTATTGCGAAGTGCCAGTAAATGAATTAGACATAATTGTAATAGATAGTATAATGAACTACACGAGGAAGCATATTGCTTAAGCGGCTGATTGGTAGGGCCAAGTCCTGCAGCTCCATAAGAATTTTTGAAAATAAAGATGCAAGATTGGATAAACCCAATTGACTTGAACAAAACACTGACAACGTACCCTCATGAAATTTAAGTGATAAGTCTTACAAGTTAAAACAAAATACAAATAGGGATAAATAAGACATTTATCTATTATGAGAGATAGAGATAATTATATACATCTAGTGGTATCCCATGGGTAAACTGACCAAAGTGCGACCCTAAGATTTGTCCAATTCGGATGAAAAGCGTTGTATTCTGTGAGAGGAAATAAGAGTCAATGTTGATGAAGAGTAGAATTCTAATAGAATAGTGTAACTAACCTAAGCAATCTACAAAAATGAGGCCAATAGTCAATGGCTCATCGGGATATCATCAGTCACATTGTGTTTTGTAAATGAGATGATAAGTATGTTAATGATGTCTAATGATTATTCTGGGCATCATTAGTTATCATTTTGTATGTAGTAAATATCTACATAATAAATTGAATGACAGTAAATTGTTTTCTAACCATTATTTCACAATATTTAATGAGGATATAATAATTTAATGGAAAAATACATGACACCTATGGTTTATGGGAATTTTGAAATGTCACAAAAACATTCATGAAGTTTTTTTATAATAACGATATGAAGTTTTCCATGCAGATGTTTCATAGTGTTTTATAAATTAATTTAATCTTGAATAATTTTAACTAAAATGGAAAATTAATTATGTATTTTACTTTATTTTTAATGACATCAGATAAATTGATTTTATTTGTTGTGCCCCAAACTGCATAGTCATATTGTAGAATTACCATAACAGGTACCTAAGAAATAATATATGTAGATAAATTTACTTACTTTTCAAATTAAATTTTTCTCAAAATGGTGATAATGCAATACAATCCCATTGGAACAGCAGAATGCATATTTATTTGATAACAATCTAGTTAATAAATAAGAGAAGATTTTTTTAAATATTTGGAGTCTGTGGTTGTAGCATTTTTTTTTATTATAGTATCTAAACTTTTGGAGCCCTTTATCAGTAAACATGATTATGGAATAATATCGTCTTTTTGTTTACAGGATATTCATCTAGGTTAAATATAATTTTAAAGTCACATAGGTAACATATAATTTTAAATGCCTGATATGATGTTATTTATTATATAAATTATCGTTTCTCAAATATGGTGAACTTATTTTGTTGCAGAGATAGGTATTTTTGAAATATTATGTTGATGCTGAAATTAAAACAAAAACCTATTTATGCCATCTCAAGAAATTTGAATATGTATAGTAAAATTAAATTTATATTTCATGAAACATAAGAATGTGCTGATAAAGTTGAAAAATATTCAGAAACTTAGCATTTCTTAATTCTCTAAAAGATATAAAATGTTATCTCCTTCAATTACTCTTCAAATTCAATGAAATAATTGATTTCTACATTTCACATTATGATACATTGAAAGTAAAAGTAATTTATTTTACGCCTTGATTTTAATGACGTGTATGTTTGTCAAGTAGTGTACTAATTTTTCTTTTTATCATGCGCCCTCCAAAAGTGGAGTATATGCAGTGTGTTTATTGACAACTAATTACTCAACCCATTCGGCATCCAGTCCTGTATCTTCGGAATAAAAAAAAATCTAGCTGTTAATAGAGGTACTCCCTAATTTTTGATGCCGGAATTCTACCCGTCGGAAGAAGAGACAAACAGGGTTCAGGCTTTCTGGAGGCTTCGATATTATGTGCTCTAGCTAGTTCCAGCAGCGCTGAATGATTTTTTAAATGACAATGGGTGCCCTGTCCGCTTCCTTAGCTCCTTGTTCTCAATGAAGTCATTCCACCTCACCCCCAGTATTCAGTTAGTTACTTATATTACTACTCTGTCACAATAATAGCTATTTGACCAACACTAAAATATGCTTTAGAATAAAACTAGCAATTCCAAATAAGGAATATAATAAAATGCACCATTCATTTATATTAAATCCTTTTAGGATTTTGTAAAATATCTTTCTTTCTTTTTTGCAGTGCACATATCATGATGACTGCTGTTCCTTTGCTTGCTTGGGATACCTGAACCACTGCGTTTCGCACTAACTTTTCATATATTTAAATTAATAGGGAATAGATATAAACATCATAGATTTCACAAAATCATAAATTGTTACTCGAATACTAGTCTATGGTGTTCTAATAGAAATATTCAAATAAACTTTTTAACCAACAGTTTTAGTTACCAAATCTGGATCTATGCGATGAAAGAAATGTCAAAGTTGAAATAAAGTATTTAAAAAATCTGTAACAACTTGACCTTTTATTACAATATTATTTGGAAAATGAATGATAATAAGATTTATTGTGGCCATAACTGAATAAAAAAAAATATATATCTATCTTCGACCGCTTATTCTTTTACCTTTTTGTCTCAATGCTTTTGTTGAATACTTTCATCAAGTATGGTAAGAGGTTTTCTTTTTATTATGCCCCCTCCAAAAGTGGAGTATATGGATCTCCACAGAATGAAGACTTATATTGACAGATTTTTCACGAGCAATTGTTCAAGCAATTGTTCAACCCATTGGCCATCTGGTCCTATATTTTTAGATTTGAAAAAAATCTAGCAGCTAATAGATAATTATAAACAATGATTTATTTAAAATTATACAAATTTAAAAGGGGAGTGGATAACCTTACCTGACAAAAGTTGAAAGAATTATGGTGTTATTATGTTGAGCCATTTTCGGCAAAAGATCGTAAGTAGCAATTTGATAGACTGGCAAAAGATCGTTAGGAATGCAGTAGCTGAGGTCATAATTTATGTATTACAATCTTTTTCCAGTTCATCAAATTGCTGCCAAAGGCTCGTTATTACTACTCTCTATCACAATAATGACAATCTGAATAACTATGTAAAGTATGAAAGTATGACTAAGTATTAAATTGCATCATTATTTACATCAAATCTTATATTAATTAATCTATATTAATCTTAATTATAATGGTTGATAATTATTTAGTTTGAAGAAACAAGAAAGATAATAGGATTTTATAAAATATCCTTTTTTTCTTTTTTTTACAGTGCACATATCATGATGACTGCTGCTCCTTTGCATGCTTGGGATACCTGCATCACTGTGTTTCACACTAACTTTTCAAATATTCGAATAAATGGGGAATAGTATTAACTTCATAGATTTCACAAAATAATATATTTTTACTTGATTACTAGTCTAAAACAAATATTCAAAAAAACTTTTTAAGTAACATAACCAAATCTTCATCTACATGCATGATAAAAGAAATGTCAAAGTTGAAATCAAATGTTTTTTAATGCTGTGACGACTTTATGACTTTTTAATTATTATTTGGAAAATGAACGTATGTGGTTATAAATATTATAGTAAAACATATTATCTATTTCTGTTGTAGTCCTTTTTATTTCTTTATCAAAAATTTCATAAACTTGTACTTTCTATGTATTTCAGATGATAAAAGTTAATGCCCATTTATATATAATATTTGATTCTTATGCAAAATTTTCATCGTTTCATAATCTTTATTTTCAAATACAGTTTATTTGCTGAATTTGCGAATAGGATGTATAGGATGCTCCATATGGGACAAGTCAGGCAGATTTTTGTCACCGAAGCTGATTTCATTGATTCCTTCCATTGCGATTTCCCACAAATCTGGAAATTCTGCCTTGAATGTAGAATACCACTTGGATATCTAGAAATATAATGAGTACATGTTTAGTCACATTGTACCTTAACAGTATTAATGTTTCTACAAGATGTGTCAAGATTTCAAATAACATAAAAAAACAAGAAATCATAGTGTTGTGAAATTAAATATTTAAAAGTTGCCAATGTAAATGTGTAAATTCAAAAACATGTGTTACAAGAGTTTCAACATATGTGAAAAACTTTAGAACCAATTAATCATGTAACTCGAGGACTAGGTGTATTTAAATTAATATTAAAACAACATCTATAGTAGTATGTATATTTACATTGATTTTATACTGACGGGTTTCATCAGGTACTACTGAAATACTTTTATGATTATATTGATATAATTATAATTAAATTCGGATATAACATGAACCAGTACCTCCTTTTTAATTTAACTGGATATAACTTAAAAAAGGAAGGAATAATAAAGTTATTTATATATTATTATAATATATTTTTTCTTATTTGAAGATCATGCAGCTTTGCATGAAATTTTAATGAGTTAGTGTAAAAGTAGTCATGGAGTAGACCTCTCCTGGATTATTGACTGAATCATAATCAAATGAATTTTTTCAAAAATTGGGGGCTAGTTGAATAATTACAATGTTCCATTAGGTACCAAATATTGTCTGATATAATTCTTGAAGCATCTTCGCTATAAATATTAGCGATTGAACGGAAAATAGTTAAATTAAAGAATTGAAGTTTTTCACACATTGAAGCTGTGGTTTTAGTATATGTATCCTCAATCAGTAATGTTTTCAAATTACATAATCACATTATTACAGACTAGCTAAGGATTATTCACTTAAAGTCATTTTAATATTTATTCAGATATACTATGTTTTTCCAAATATAGGAATACCAACATAAATTATCTGTAGGCTGAATTTGTAACTAAGGAACTAGATTGGTATCTTCAATAGTTTAAGCCGCTAATTAATCTTTCAGTTTCTTTAGATATATGTTTATTTAAAAAATGTGTACTTACGTTTTCATACTGTGAGAAGTCAAAAGCAATGGCTTCCAAGCTCATGGTACTGGTGAAGAGGGCCAGGTCAGCAATGGTGATGTGATCAGCAGCCACATATTTCTTTCCCATTGCTTTCAAATATTTGTTCAGTACATCTAAAGCAATGTGAACTTTTTTTAATCCTAGAGGAGTTCGCTCATAGTCATAAAATATGGGTAACACCTAGAAAATAATATTAGTTTAGTTGTTATTCAGTTGTCATTAATAAATATTTGGAGATCTCTGGTACTACTTTACAAAATTATGACACCTAATAAAGACTCACTATACTAAAATTTTCAATTAGATAGAAGATAGGTATTAGAGAACAGTTTTTTTTTTTACTTCGAAACTAATATAGTGGAACAGGCTAGTACACATAAAGCAGATGGCTCCGAGGATCTTAAGCCTAGACTGATTCTTCTTCCATACTGTGGAATTCGAGCATACTTCATGAATGTTGAGTAAAGCAATATATGGTTGTGAAAATTTTATTCCTACAAAGATTAAATTTTACTGACAATTTAAAATCATTCAACCACTAAAAGGAAAAGAAATGAAATCATTGATAATATAATAAAAAATATGTCATTACTAATTTAAAACAGTAGTATAGTTACAGCTCTTCATGAATTGGTGATAGAATGGCATCTAAATCAATTAATTTGAAAATTAAACAGTTGTCATCTCTGATCATTTTTTTTTTCTTGTGATAGATTTTTGTTAAACACATCCTTTGAAAAAGTTGAAACATTTCTTTTTCAGTCCTGAAGATTTCTTCAGCTTCAAATTAAATAATTAAAACCGATTTTGCTGCTGACTTTTTTTTCAAACAATAAAAATATTTTACCCTACTATTGTACTAATTGAATGTATTTTTTGTAAAAGATTTTTTGATCAAAAACATATGACTAAAATGCTTATTTAAAATATAATCAAGATAAACTTACAACATATTCTCCGATATACCTGTAGTATGTTGACAGATTGAAGCAGAGACGGTGGTTTACAATAGCTCTGAAACATAGAATTTATCATAAATAACATTATTCAAACTATTTAATTCACTATGTCTTCTCCAAATGTGAAGATATACATGATGTAAAATTTTATCTTCACTAATTGCTTTTTGCGAGAATTATTTGTTAGGAATCACTTGACCTATTAGACTTCCGGTCTTGTATTTAAAAAAAATATAGGATTCAACCCGTGATCTTCAGTGCTGAGGTGTTCATGCTTACCAACAGGCCACTGAAACAATAAACTAACTACGAATACTAAAAATGTATATTAATCTATGGAAGGAATATGGATATAATACTACGTCCAATGCTATCTGTGTTTGAAAGAATACAGACACACTTCTGTGCCCGACCATATACCGCGAAATTTTGTATTTTGTTAAAATATAGATTGTTTCAACAACTATCGGTTACTTCTGAAGACATTATAAAAAAAGGATTTTATCATATATATTAATTAACATGTATCAAAATGAAATGCACTATGAAAAAACACACTCTTGAAAGGGTTAATCGTAAACATTCAGACAAATTCATCAAGTAGGATTTTAGATGTAATATAATAATCTGATATTTATGGGAAATTATGATTAATTTTTACCTCACTTTAGGATCTTTGGGATAAAGATTGCTGTCAGGTTTATGTTGGTCACAAAGGTATTGAAGAATTGCACTACTTTCTCCCAAAAAAAATCCATCATCATCGAGCACAGGAATTTCTTTCTGAGGATTTTTCTGAAAAAAAAAATTGAAGATTATTTGTATAAACAACTAATAAAGTTGTCATTGGTTAGGATGCATGATTTGAGACATCTCAAATATTTTCGTCTTGAAAACCTATGATTAAAACAAGCAATTAATTCATTGGAATCACAATTACTCAGTAGGAATTGATCTTATTACAAAAATAACACATTCGCTGCGACATGTGTGTATTAGTATGGTGTATTGACACCCCAGGGGCGTCTTTAGCAGCGAACGTGTTAAACTGATTAATGTCATAGGTTACAAAAAGTTTTCTGACAACGTTTTCAATTGCCTCACCGTTCTCATCTTAAAACATAAATTTATGAACATTCCCTTTAAAATGATGACAACCTTAAAGCCTATCATTTTATTTTTTTATTTGAAATAATATCATATCAAACAGTTATTTTTCAGTGTAATTAATAATTAAACTATACCAAAATAAATCAGTGACACCAGAGATGTTGATTTATATTCCCAATTTTGGAAACAAACTTATACTATATGAAAATTTAAAAAAATCATCTAGTAATGATTTCCATGCCTTGTCAATTAATGATTGTACATGTATTAATGCTTACTATATAACTGTCAAATAGCTATACTAAAATATCACGAGATGCCAAAGAATATATAACTTAAAGAGAATTTAACCAACTATTGGGAAATGAAATAAAAATGACGTGATTTGCTAATTTTTGAATTTCTCATTTTCATTTAAAAGCCATGTGTATAAGAAAAAAGAAAAGTATATCTTCAATAAACCAAACAATCTTAATGATTCATAAATTGAAAACCTGTGAATATTCTTCGGTCATATGAGCGGATGCTCCGAAGTTGACATCAATCAATTCCACTGGAATGTCCAGGAACTTGAAGGCTTGTTTACATGCAAGTGTCGGTGGCCCTCCAACAACACAGTACAGTTTCATTTTTATCTGAAACAATACATAATGTTAATCACATTTCACATCTTCATTTTAAGTTGTAGATTATCGATGAATCACGCAGGAAACTACTAGTTTGTAAAACACGCATTTCAAATATGTTTTGTAGCTCAGGAAATATGTACTGCTCACACATATAATTGAAATAAAACACACGCCAGTCTGGTCTGTGTTTCACTTCGGTAAATTATCTCAAAACAGGACATAGGTATTATACACAAGTTTGACAATAGCTGCTTGGCCTAACCTCAGTCGCCTTGTGAACAGAAAGACAAAACAGTAAAGAAAAAAAAGAACTAAATCAGCAAATTAAAACCAATTTTCCAGAAGAAACGATAGCACTAATATTTATATATAGTTTACGTTAAAAGGTTTGATTTATACAATAATTACACATTGTAAAGAAATTATATAATATTTAATATTATTGGAAAAAATCATAGTAAAATGATAATGCAATAGAAAATTTGACTGTATGTATATACTTGACTCATACAGACTATTTACAGATTTTTTACAAATTATGGGTTTGCATTATAACAATTTGCTTTCCATTAAAATATGTTTTATAAATGATCACTTAACTCTAAAATGTCTAAATATATTGCAACACATCCACAGTCTATAGCAGTGATGGCAAACCTATCACAGGCGTGTAAAGGTGAGACGCCAAGACATTTTGGGTGACGCATTGTTTACGGATGGTTATCGGCTACTTTTGTGAGATCCTATTTTCAACATTAAATAATATAAAATCGAACAATAGAAACTGACTCAAATATGAAGTAGCGCTTGCTTTGCATTAAAGTGACTAATCTAAAGAATTATAAATTTTTACTACAGCTAATATCATAAAATTATAGATATTTCTAGGTGTGATACGGCACCTGCGTTGATGGTTTTGTTTTTTAAGAAACTTGTCACACTGAGCTTAAAAGGTTCGCCATCGCTGATCTATAATTATAGAGTGCATAACGATTTTATATGAAATTGTTGTACATTCTTAAAATCATACCTGTTTTGTGATAACGCAACTTCATCATAATTCACATCATTTACAATTATAATACATTCCATTTCAGATTCATGTTGGCAACCCTGACTTATCATACTTGAAATCATTATTCTAAAAGGACAGATAAGAAAAATAGTGTGTAAATAAATAACGTCCATAATCACACAGTTATGAAACTAAGTGTTAGAAAACTATTTTGTTATAAGATAAAAATAGTAAAAATATCTCTGTCACTCATACTTCTTCATACTTAAAAATAAAACAGAAATTAAATGGATTGTGAATTCTGAATTATTTAAAACTGGTAAACTTCCATATGTGAGATCACTGTTAGC
>JAGVSQ010007541.1:0-15229 GCA_022683975.1 Rhyacophila evoluta
GCATCCTGCATTTCGCCACATAAGCAAGTAGGAGATTCTATAAGACCGAGCTGACGGAGTTTGGAGGCAAAACCACCGTGACCGATTAAGAACTGGGAAGTCTAATGGCCTGTAGTCAATTTGGTTATCTCCATGCGCCACTTTAGGTTTGGAAATAACAAATGCGTTTGTCTGCCCTTACTGGAGACGTTCATTTATAGCAGCCTCGTACACTAAAATTCGGATCACAGCTCTACAAACAGAACTATTCATTGAGTCTAAGCCCAGCCGTACGTACCAATCAGTAAATTTGCTGTCAACCGATATAACTATCGACAAAATTAATTAACCCTTTAAATTATAATTGAATACAATTCTCCAAAAGTAAGTTAGCGTTTGTTATAAAGTGGTATTGAAACTAATATAAGTCATATAAAGAACGCTATACCTTCTACCATCAAATCAAGTTCATTATTATTACATCGCCGGAAGCCATCTAAGTAGGTAGGTGCATGAAGTAAGATCACAGGTGCGAGGAGATAAGGTGGTATGCGTGAACGTTGCTGATATTACAGAGAGATTCTTTCATATTAATAAATACACCATGAGAGAGAAATTATGAATTTAATAACCATAAGAACTGTCTAAATTTAATACTCATGTATTATTTAGAAGGAATATAATTGAAAAAATCGTGATGCAATCGTTGATAATTGTTATAAGCGAATGGTAAATATTGAGAAACTAGAAAACAAATGAAGACACGAGTTATTGAATGTTATATAGCATAAAATCAAGGTTTTATTAAGTCGATTCCAAAGTTATGTTATGTTGTAAATAGTGTAATTAATGTTTTATCTCAACTTATACTGTCAATTTAATAATATTGAAGTTTAAAAATATCGAATTGTTTTCAATTAAATGCTATCAAGCTAGATTTAGTTGGTATTGTGAATTAAAATACTTAGTTTTTTTCTTTTTCTGTTTACTTCTTAACTTTATCGATAGTGATAAAATTTCAATGATTTCTAAGCCAAACGTCATATATATATTTATAATCATATATATCAAAGGATCTGCGTAATATAAATATGAATCAATTTTTTTATAATAATCGGCTATCGAACAATTATTCAATCCATCAATCGTTCAGTTCTGCATATGTTTATTAACATTTTCATAAACTATTATCCGGGATTCAAATCTGTAACTTCCGATACCAAAATGCACGTGATTGCTTTTAAGCCACCGGAGGACTTTATCTATACAAATATTATTCAAAATAAAGTTCTTCTGAATTATGTTATTTGATTTTGCAAGTATGAAATGGACCTGTATTTTTAAGACACGCTGTAATTGTCCACCGATATGTGTGAGAAAGACTCAACACTGGTGGAAGTAGAAAGTCAACACAGCGGCAAGTGTATCCGGGGCGACAAAAATAAACAACCATTAGCGTTATCATCAATCGTAAAGTGTGGGCTAAAAAATATACTATTTTTATAGTTTTAATTGTTATTTCATGTTGTATATAAAATATAATCATCGGTCATAATAATTATTCCCAGCCATCAGATTATCTTTAGGGCGTGTAGTTTGTACAATGAACTGTTGTTGAATATTTGCAATAATCGAATGATTTTTTCGGTATATTGTAAAAACATAGAGCAACCTTAAGGCTTGCTGGGAAAAAATATAAAAAAAACTGCAGGTGTACAAACATTACGAAGAAAAAAAATTAAGCATTATAATGCATTAGAGTAGATAGTTTATGGCTTATGCATAATGCGCCTTATGCTCTCTCGTTTTTATGCCCCCCTGATTTTTTTTTTACTTATTTATTTATTATACATGTTTTAACAATACACATTACAAATTTAATACGTTAACAACACGATATACATTCAGTTATGTCGAAAATATCAAAGACATATTAAAACATAAAAAAGAATAAAGAAAGAATTGGAAAAAAATATATATATATAGAAAGAAAAAGAGAGTGTCTACTGAGTAAGTTAGACAGACTCTATTCTAATAATTTACATAATAGCATCCATCCAAGCTTACTCTCATATAAGTGGAAGATATCAATATTCGGGGTAATCTCGTTAATCATCACCGTTGCTTTTTTTCACTATGTCCGAAAGATGAAATTACGAACAAAATTTTTTACGAAAATATAAATTCTAAATTATTTAAGACTGGAAAACTTCCATATGTGAAATCACTGCTGGTGGCCCGGGTTTCTCCTTTCGGCATCTTCAGGCTACATTATATGTGGGTAGTGAGCGAACATATAACGTACTAGTAGTATGTTATATGTTCGCTCACTGCCCAGTGCCTAAAGATGCCGAAAGGCGAAACCCGGGTCCCTAATAGTGATCTCACATATGGAAGTTTACCAGTTTTAAATAATTTAGAATTTAAAATTAATTTCCATCAAGGAGCATCAGTCAAAAATATTAATGAAAATAAAAATGTTTTTTTGCTCTCGTAATTTTTACTTTCGGACATGTAGTAGACGATGAAACTTCAATTAAACGTGAAATTTCACTTTCGTACATTTTTTTACAATTTTTTTTCATATTTTCTACTTTTCAACTTAGTGGAAGGTGAAAATTCGATCAAACGAATAATTCTGAATTTGGCGCCTCCCAAGTTGAAAACCGCTGTCCTACGCCATCTAAAAAAAATACTTGTGCCTCCGATGACTCATGGGTCTAGAGCAAACTGTTCCAACCGCTCCAACCACTCCTCGGTAGCCATACAACTGAATAATGATAACATAACAGAATGTCAGGTAAGTATCACATATCAAACAAATCGATATAATATCGTAATAAAAGTATTTTGGCATTAAAAATCACCAAGTTATACAATCCTCCATTAAACTTTAAGTATTAGGCTTTTAAATACAATTGGCTTTTAATTGTCTACAACTTTAAGCACTTTAGTATAGTATTTTTTATATTTCATTCGTGCGTAGACTTTTAAGTAAGTAAAAAAAACTCTAATTAATAGATTACATATCTATGTCAGCGACCTAGCTATAATACTTAATCATTTATTCTGAATACATGATTATATACAACATATAAATATCTACCTGTGTATAATAAATATTTACTATATATTACGTTGTTTTATTGTAGTTAATCAAACTACCTGACAGTTGCATTACAAATTTGTATGAACATAAATTCGATTACAAAAATAAGAATTCCAAGGTTAGGTATCATAGAAATATGCCCTTCTCATTGTTATCTTGTGTTATAAATAATTTATGTAGATTGACAAGTCGAGGCAATTTAGAAGTTAGATTTTTTTCTATAATTAAGATCGTTGGCGAGATTTGAACCTATTCCAAACTGGCGACAAAGAGAGACCACGGAAAATAATGAGGAATGAAAATTCAAGGTTTTGCTCTTGCCCGCGCGTCGAAGCTATTAACTTTACTCACATTACAAGATTGAAGTGGTGCTACAACTTAAATTTGACTGTTGTATCGAAATTTATTGTGCAAGTTATTTTTTTTATATAATAATGAATGCTGAGTCTCTACTCTAGAATTATAACTTCTCATTTTTTTCTTATACCATGTTCGCTCCCAACATGGACCATGTGGATCTACACAGTGTGAAGATATCCACTCCGAAAGAGAAGTATATGGATATGCGAAATGTGAAGATGTCTTGACAGATTATTTTTCACGAGAATTGTTTTTCAGACAATTACTCAACCCAATGGGCATCCAGTCCTGCATTTTCGGATTTTTAAAATCCGACAGATGGGGAATTGAATCCGCATTCCCCGGATCGCTAGGCGCGCACGCTACCAACTACGCTACCGGGGGGACAAAATTTAAATCTAAAGATGCAACCAAATAAAAACCAATTCTCGTAGAAAATATGCCAAGATACGTTCACACTATAAAGATCATTATACTCCATTTCTAGAATGGACAACCTCACACCGCCTATATCCATATCCTCTTCTTTCAGAGCTGTCATACTAAACATAAAATCGCTCCAAATATGTCGTATTCTTTACAATCTGGAGCAGGACCATTTTCTAGATTTTATCAGTATGATGCTTTAAAATGTCGCCCCTCTCGCGCCCTCAGATCACATCAATCTGATTTCTCGTTTTTTTAGGTCCCGTGCTAAATAAAATTCTCTATTTTCACAGATTCGCACCTCCACATGGTATGTACGTTAGGAGAATTTGTACCGATTTCAATACTTTTGTGGCTCCTTAAAATATGTCGCCTGAGGCTACTGCGTCTTTTTTTCATAGCATATGCCCTGATATGAAGACATGATTATAAATTTCAGAGCATTGGTGCTCAGCTAATCGCTTCAATTCGATATCAGTGTCTTGCGTAATATTATATTTTTAATTACAAGTCTTGAGAAATGAGGTACCAATTTGCTTGCATTTACTGATCAGCCACTAAGTTATTGTTTCAATTCTACATACGAAATTATTATAAGCAATTTATAGACGTTTTTCTGATGTATACAACAATATCAGAGAAATTATTCAATCGTATTATTAATATCAGGTGTGGGTTTGTATTCGTATTATAACAATTCATGGTGAGATTGAATTGTTAGATCTTTGATTTTTTTGTATCAATAGAATGCCATTCGATAGCACAAGACCTTGGCAGGAGTTCTGAATCATTCTAAATTCTTACGTTATATACCACGAATAAATTGTTGAGACATTTACATCTCAAATATTTTCCACCTGACCATTTTAGTATGAATGAAAAATTTTGACTTTGATTTCGTTTGAATATTTATATTATAATAGATAATGAACAGGTGAATTTGATTTGAATGGTTATTATCTGTTTAACACCTTTTTAAATTTAGCTTCTATACTTAAATATCACAGTAATTAAGAAGCTTTACACATTAAAAAAAAAATGTTTCCAATACGCAAAATTTCTGCTTATCTAAACTTCTTTTGCCATATCCGCTCATTATACTGAGCCTATTGCTGCCACGTGACGTTTCTAGGAATCTCCCTCTCCCGTTGAGAGTCTTGCATCCTTTTAGGTTATGTCAGCATCCCTTAGTTATACCAATTACGGCCTATATATTTCAGGTCTTCCATTTTACCAGTCGAATAGACAAACAGGGTTCAAGCTTTCAGGACGCATCCGTAGTACGTGTTCTAGCCAGTTTCAGTGACGCTGCATGACTTTTAATATAATAAGAAGGTTCCTCGTCCTCTATCTTATCTTCGTGTTCTTAATGAAGTCACTGCACTTCACCCTCAGTATTCGACGCAACCATCTGTTCTCAAAGCTTAGTATACGGCTTATCTGCCATATAAATAATGATAGCTATATCTCCCTGGTTAGCGTAGTTGGTAGGGTGCGCGCTTAGCAATCCAGGTAATGCGGGTTCTAATTTCCATCTGCTTAAATTTTTAGATTCAAAAAATTAAAAAATGCAGGGTTGGATGCCCATTGGGTTGAGCGATTGTCTGACAAACGATTCTAGTGAAAATACTCTGCCAAGACGTTTTCACACTATGGTGATCCATATACTCCACTCGGAGTCGATATCTTCACACTGTGTAGATCCATATACTTCACTTTGCGAGCAAAGATGCCATGAATAAATATATATAGATATATATATATAAGTGTTATTTTCCCTTGCGATTAGCAAATAATTGAAATTAATCAAGGTTGTTTCTAAATAATGTTTTGGCTCAATAGGCGTTTTTGTGTCTCGTGTTAAATTTGTGATATATGGCTTAAGCCCCCCCTTCCCTTCCCACACTTGATATGCAAAAAAATGACAGTTAATGAACCATGAATTATCCATGAAAGTCTAGAACAAATTTTGTATAAATTGATTAGATAGAATTCAAATCCAACAACAGCTATATATTATTTTTGTATTGAATTTTAATTAAACAATAAAAATAATAAGCAGCTGTCTTCCTGGATACCGAAATCACAGTAGATTCTACAAGGATGCAACTTGTATTGATGATACTGTATAATGGAAAATATTTAATGATCGATTTATGACATACTACATAATCCAGTATTTTGTTTTCGCACTCCTGATAAAATTATTCTCCAATATACGCTACATCACGTATTATCTTAAGCGTGCCAAACAATTGAATCGACGACCGAAGAGTCGATACTAACACCAATACCAAAAAAAGCTATCGGTACCTACGAGATTATAAATCATTGAGTGGGCGTTTAAAATCCGGTATCAAGAACTAACTGATTACAGTGCGAATTTGAAAACAGATGTTACAAGTCTTGATGTGGGATTGACGTAATAACCTCCAACGCATTATCAAAATGGAGCTTACAAAAAAATGGTGTAATTGTTAAGCTTTTTTTCTCACACCAGTCTCAACTGAGTATTACGTACATGTAACTCAATTTTTTGGGTTAAATTACTTTGTGAAGTATAGTTTTATTTTTTGAAAGCTCTTGTATCATTGACACATTTTTGCATTAATACATACTTTATACACGTTTTATAAACATACATGCCAGTAAGAAAATGTGCCAATAATACAAGAAAGTACAAAATATAAAACTATACTCCCCGAAGTGACTTAAGCAAATAAATCAGGTTATGTGTTCCTGGCGACGATTTGATTTATTGATTGAAATTAATCCACGTCTGACATTCTAGAAAGGATTGGCAATAATGACATCTGAAGATTCAGCATAACATTTTTATCTATATCTATATAATGGAAGAAACGATGGTTGAAATTATTGTACGCGACTGAAAAAATGCAAAAGAAGTTACCTACGCAAAACAAATTTTACAGGAGACACAAAAAACGTTAATAATCTTGAGGCAAAGCCAAAATATTAAATAGACACAAGCTTAAGGTGCATGGTGTATTATTTAGCTAATCTGGGATTAATTCTATGAGTTATTTAACAAAAACTAATAATATTGACGTGGTGGAAGCAATTTTTCCTGCTCGCAGATATAATAGACCCCTTTTTTATACTTAAATATAGTTATCAATTCGGCGTTAGAAGCTTAAATCTTTTTGATATAACGTGTATTAAGTTGTGTACATTGTGGTAATCAATCAGTTATGCCTTTCTCCAGTCAATATGTTTTAAACAACAAAAAATTATTTGTACTCCACGTCCTAAAGATACTTTTATTTATCATATGGAATAATTATTTCGATCGTTGAATATATTTTATAAACAACATGTTTTTTTTACTAAAAATATGGTATGTATGTGTTATAACCTAAATCTTATGATTGATGATAACGCCGGTTGTTTATTTTTGTCGCCCCGGATACACTTGCTGCCGTATCTTGAGTTGACTTTCTACTTCACCCAGAGTTGACTCTTTCTCACACATATCAGTACACAGTTAAGCCGCTAAAAATACAGTAAAATTTTATACTTAGAAATGAAATTTCATATTTAAGAAAGATTTTGTTCGTGATAACGAAGGTAGTCTCGTGCGTTTTGGTGCCAAAAGTTACGGGTTCGAATCCCTACATAGAAATACTGCCTTTTACCTTTCTACAATTCGATGGCTCAAAGTGCAAATTTGGTAAGTATTCACGAAAATTTTACATTAGGGTGTAAAAACTGATTATCTTTGTATAAAAAACACATTTTAAGCGATTTATTCGTAGAACTGCTTATGAACTACATACTTCTAATAAATTTGAATACATATATTTTATATACCATGTCTGCTCCTAACGTGGAGCATATGAATTTACACAGTGTGAAGATATCCACTCCGAAAGAGGAGTATATGAATCTCCGCAATGTGAAGACGTCTTGACAGATATTTTTTACGAGAATAACTTGTGAGACAATTACTCAACCCGATAGGCATCCAGTCTTACATTTTCGGGATTATAAATTCGACAGATGGAGGATCGAGCCCGCATTCCGCGGATTGCTAGGCGCGCACTTCACCACTTACGTTAACGGGGAGAGAATACATAATAGCAGAGTGATATAATATATTTTGTAGTGTAGGTCTCACATCCAAATGAGGTTGCCAAATTTTCTATTTAAATATCTTTGAATTGTGAAATCTATACGGAATTTCATATAGTATATTGAAATAAAATGGTGTTATTAGGGTATTCTAAGCTTAAAATGGACTTATCAACTTTGCATTTTAAGTTATCGAAATGACGTGGTGTGAAAATATCAACAATTATATTTATAGTAACAGGATTACAAAAATAATTCGCGACATCAATTTATATCATTGTACGGCCTCACAAATTACACGAATTTAATGTTACAAAATGTCTACCTACTCAGCAATAAGTAATTTTATTTAATTGCTAAAATATTAAATGTCACTGAAGTATTCGTCGATCGGCCACCAAGCACAAATTTCCGGCATTAAAACAAACCGGTTTCAAAACCAATATGTCGAAAATATACGATTGAGTCATACGCATTTGTAAATTGTTAATTCTGTATTATAATAATTATTGAAGTTTTATTAATATCGAAGCATGTCACAATGTATTTATTGTTTCACAGAATAAAATGTAAGTCACGACATATGAGGAACGAATTTGATTAAACATTAACCTAACATTTAATTTCATGGTCACTGTTCGAGATCAAATATTCAAAGATTTTGTCGGAACGAATTCGTAAAAAGTGTAATATTTACAAGGGCAGGTTAGCAAGTTGAACACAAAATAAGGTATAAAAATATTCGGGTTAGTTTTGTTCAACATTCAAATTTTCAATAATTAGGATACAAATATTTATATAATCATTATTTTCGTATTTTAAAATAATTTGCCTCACTTGCCTCACTTTGTCTGCCCGGTAGCGTAGAGATATTAGCATGGACGCTTTACATTCGTGAATGCGGGTTTATTTCCTAAATCTGTCAATTAAAAAAAATCGTAAATGCAGGACTGGACGCCCATTAGGTTCAGCAATAACCTGACAATCAATTCTCGTGAAAAATGATATGTTAAGTCATGACAATACAGAGATCCACATTCGGAGCGAGCGTCTTTTCTCACACTGGGTAGATCCATAATCTCCACTTTCGGAATAGAAACAGTAAAAAAATACATAACCCATAAGGTGAGTTTGACGAGCTATTGTGAAAATTCTTTAATATTTACTTTATGCAAGTATAACCATGATTTTTTTTGATTTAGTAAAAGAAGTGAAACCTCAATTTTCCGACTGAATATGTTTTCTTTTGTATTAAAAGTTAGTAAACATTGTTCTTAATACGATAATCAAAATAATGATAAATCGTTTATCTGTTTTATGAAAACATATTTAAATTCTTGAATTTCAATATAATTTTTTATAAGACGATTATTGCAGGGTGGCACAAGGATCTTAAAGTTGGCTACTTCTGGTACACATATATATTAGAATTTTTATATATCGAATATCAAGAAAAGATTTAAGAAGTTCATGCTATCGAGATTTTCAATTATGGAAGGAGGATTCCACGTATATATAATATGGTGTACGAACAATAACTCGATTTATAAAGGCTTTCATACCCACATAATCATTTCAAGATATATATTATAGCTCGAAATATTACGCACAATCAGCAATTTCGTGTTATAGGCAAAAAAAATATTGAAAATATCACGTAAGGAAAAATAATTAGTTCAAACTGTAGAGAGTGTATATTATACATGTTAGAAGTTTTTAGATCTGAAGTGTAAGATAATGGTAATTATTTATAGCTTTAGATATTTACACTTGATGAGATTTGGCTTAAAGTGTTACTAGAATAACAATTGAGATTTATTTTTATTATTTCTTTGGGGCGTGTGAGTAAAAAAAGGTTAATATGGGCAATGTTATGAACAATGTGCAACGACCGCGACAAACTGATTCAATCAGACAAACAAAAAATGACAGTGAAAGCGAATCTAAATGTCGTTAGAAATCATTTTAAATGAAGTGTGATTTAGCCTCGTACTTGGAAAATGTTTACACTTATTTCCAAATACAGGGTATGAGAAAGAAAAAGGAGGACAGGCACCCTCGAAGTCTGACTTAGTATCTTAAATATCTACCACTAACAGAAAGTTATAAAAGCATTGTATTATGATTTTAAATTAGTTTAAAGTATCATACTAATTATGACTAAATTCTAATTTGGTACCTAAGTCTTTTTCAGTAAACTAGATTTGTTATTCTACTATCACATATTATAAAGCATATTACTATAAATGAGGATACATAAAGATAGATGCGTTGGTTGATTGAAGTATATTTGGCCTGGTCCGGAGAAAGAGTACAAATGCGTGGGTGAATGTGGAAAAAATTTAAAGAAAAACAAAATGTAAAAAGTAGAAGATAGTATTGAGTTGAAGAAGATGGATACGATTGTCAAATCAACGTTAATATTTATTTTATAGTTGCTTTTGTTGCCAGAATATCAACAACTTATACGATGTAGACCGTATAAAATGGCAAATTCAACGTAAATATCTCTGTAAAGAAGTTTCAAGAATATCACAGAGAGCCCGATCTAAAATGCTAAATATTTCACTTTGAGAGAGCACAATATCTTCGATAGAATAAAGCTACCCGATCTGAATATTGGCTGTCACCTATTTGCTCAAACAATTCGATCCATACTATACATCCAAATATAAGAATAAAGAGTGATTTTTTATATTAATAGATGCCGAATTCATACCACAATTCGAAAAGATTCATTAACACGCACGCTAATCAATGAACCAACCACCTTCAAACGATTAAAAACCCACCATCGATAAACCAGTCATAGACAAAATCTCCATACACGTAAACACACACGAAAAGTGAGATAAGTTTAACCTTGGCATGATAAAACAAGCAGGAAACAGGTAAAATAATTCAATAAGAAAAGTAGACGAGAAAAAAGTGTTGGAAAAAATATAGTTCGATCTGCACGTTAAATATTATAAATAAAACCTATTATAAAACAGCAGTAAGTTATTACGGAAGTCTATGAGTTAATATAACAAAAAAGCATAATACATTATCAGACACAAAAAATACTTACAGCTTCACGTACTTTCCAAATGAGAAATCCTTCAAAATAATATTAATTATTTCACAGAGGAAAAAACTTAAGTACACTAACTGAATAATATAATATTCTTCAATACACAGACACAAATATTAATATTAACAAATCCTTAATACAAAAAGAAACGAAATTGAAAATGAAAAGATCACAAACACTAAAAGTAGAAACCACTTCAGAAACCGGAGAGCCGAGATGCAAGAAGGTACTTATTCCAGTTAACAAATATTATAAGTTACCTAATGTTATTATACTTCAAAATAACCAAATATTAACTTTAATTACAGTTATAACTATATTTATTAATTCCAATATTCTTGCACTGCAGTTATAGTCATCGATTTAGTAATCTTTTGATAGGATGCACTTTGTTTTAGTATACGTCGACTGACTTTTTAGTTTGTAGGTTAGTTTTCGCGGACTCGATACGTTCGGGCGTTAATTCTACAACCTCCCACCTTCGGCGCTTGAGAGCGCACTGCCTTTCTGTGTGGGGTCGCTGTGGCACCAGCGCCCCTTTCCCCGCGGCCTCCGGTTTACCTGAGATACCCCGCACAGGTGTCTTTAGGCAGGGATGCCAACAAAAGTAATCAGATTGAACTTCAATGACATACATAATCATTTATTAAAATTAACATTAAATAGCGTTTAGCGATGTTTCGAAATCAGTGGAAGGCTATGAACAATCCTTTCATAAATTTAGGAGAATACGAGTATGTAGATGTTTTATACAAGTAATACGAAATGTTACCTCTTTTTTTGGCGTTAAGCGTAAAATTGGTTAGTACAATATTAATTTAAAATATTTTAATTATAGAATACAATCATCTTTTGTTTAAAGAATGTAAATATACATAGTGTATAGCATTGATAAAATCGCATACTTTTCACTTGTGTGTAATGCATCAATTTAGTCTATCTTCAACATAAATTTTATTAAAAATGAAATACTAATATATGTTTACCTAATATAAGAAAAATCGTCTAATGACAATTCGGAATAACATTTTCCTAATTATTGAAAATCTACGTGTGAAGCCAAAGGTACTTTTTCTCTCTCTTCCTCTGAAGACAATTATTTATATGACTTATAAATTCGGATGTGCACACACCAAATAATATTTATAGCATTTATATACAGAATTGGTTTTATCTGGATAAAGCACATTTGGTTTAGTATCATCATGTTTTGCCTAATTGAAGGACTTTATTAATTTTCAATGCATTCAATATCATCCAACATAATAGTGAAAAATCTACCACGAATGTGAATAATTAAACATATGGGTGACTAAACTAAGGATCTACTTATCTTTTATAAGAAAAGTCGAAGATTAACTATAAGTGAATGCAAAATTCTTTGAAACGATATCTTTAACTATCTACATCTACTAAGTTTGAATAATATAAATTTGACTGAACAATAAATGTCGCGTTTAAAATAGTGCATATTGTTGGTTAAATAGCCTTTTCTTAAATGACATTTTTTAACTATGCCCGTTCTAAAACCGGAGCATATGGTTACATACAATTTGAACTTATCTGCTCCGAAGGGAGATTATAAAGATCTTCGCAATATAAAGACATGTTTTCACTAATAATTTTTCACGAAAATTGGTTATCACACAATTGTTCCTTCCAGTCCAGTCCTTAATGTACGGATTTTAAAAAATCCGGCAGATGTTGGAATCAAACCCATATTACCCGGATGCGAGGAATATGCGCTAAGACTTTACGCTATGAGGGAGCTCCTTGATGACTTAATATAATTTAATTATTACAAAACATAACATTTATTTAAATCTTAGAAAATCTGAATGATTATTACCAACTTATATTTATATGTATTAAATTTAAAAAAATCACGATTCAGTTGAATGATATCTCAAAAATATTTATTGAATTTCTCGGCCAAAAAAAAATATAGCGTTAGCCCTGCGTCGTCACCTACCCACCGCCAGTCGCCTCTGTCGGCCATTCAGCACTGCCGCACTATGTAAAAGGTGTGGCAAGACTTGATTCCATCGAAATGTACTTTTAGTATCTACTTGCCTCAATCTCAATACTAACTTGTTTGATTTTTTTTAATCGACAGAATTTATTCCGCGATAGCCGATTGCGATCGAACAGATTTTCGCAGGAAATCTCAGCAAATGACTCAATAGTTTTATCGAATTTTATTTGTAAATGCAATCCTGTAATATTGGTAGTAAAATATTAATTTCGTAATAGATACCTTCAATGTTTTTGTGCAAGCTTTGTGAGCCGCTCATAGAAAGTTGCTTCTGGATTACTTTACATCATAGAGTGATTCTCGGTTGATACGCCATGGTATATTATTTTATAGCACTAAGTTGTGATATTTGGCATGTAAACTTAGAATTACCTGAGAGTTACATATATCAAGTTGCTTGGTATTTTCAACGTTCTGGGACATTTTTTTTTATACCATGTTCGCTCCCAAAGTGGAGCATATGGATCCACACAATGTAAAGAAATCCACTCTGAAACTAGAGTATATGGATCTCCGCAATGTGAAGACGTCTTGACAGATTTATTTTTCACGAGAATCGTTTGTCAGACAATTACTCAATACAATGGGCATCCAGTCCTGCATTTTTAGATTTTTAAAAATCCGACCAGATGTGGAATGGAACCCGCGTTCCCCGGATTTCTAGGCGTGCACGCTACCAACTACCTTAACTGGCGAGACAATTAACCTCAGTTTATTACTCTCGATGTACAAAATAAAGAAAACCTTCTTAATATAAAATAAGTGTTTTTAAATAGAGACTTATTGACGGGGACTTTTCCCATGCGTCAATTATCTTGTTACCATTTTCAAACCGATCCATGTCACGCAATCTGAATGAAGATGAAAATAAATATTAAATTGGATCGCCTTGAATGGCTGGACCACGGACGAATCAGGTATACTATAAGAACTGATTTCGAAGAAGCTGGAACAGAGCGAATACCTGGTAGACCTTATAAAAGATGAATACATAGTCTTGATTAGAATTAAGGTCGTGAGTATTCAAAACTAAATGGAAGTATGTACTTGAATGTAGAAGATTCACTGACGTATATACAGTTAAGAAACAGTAATCATAGATAGTACGTTCGATAGTAAATCAGGATAAAAATATTTCGTTATGGACGCAATGTTAAACATTTAATTTGATAGAGTTATATGAATGCAACAGATATGTATTATAATATACACACATACATTAGGGGTTGCCAACCTTTTACTCATCATGCGCTAAATTTTTTATATACGAGTTCAGACATCCCATACATCTCAAGCCTTTTCTAACTTCTTACTTTAAAATCTTCTCAGAACTTGTCCTCAATGGGCCACTTGTAATCATCCACTGCGCCTCGTTTGGTACATATGCCATAGGTTAGCACCCCCATGCCGCAACTCTCGTATGTTTGATGGAATGACCAACGTATTTCAATGAATAGCTTGTGCGTTTGTAAATAATTTTGAATCTCGTCGTTGCATTTAATTAAAAATGATTTTCGTGTATCATAAAGCAAAATCTGGACCCGACGAATTAATAGTTAATGGTTAGCAATTAAAATTCGTCAAATCAGACAATTTTTAGATTCGATATTTACATGTGAACAGAGTGGGCTCAAGGTACCGGCAATACGGGCAGTTGCTCGTCACGCCATCTTCCGAAAAGAAATAATACCATTTCAATTTTGTGGAAAAGGGCAGATTCGTGTATATATCAATTGTGGAAAGAAAAAAGGACGTAACCCACATAAAACAAAATTTGCAGGCGGCACAAAAAACGTTTATTCAACTCAAAAAAATACATAAATACAATCTTGAATTGTGTGAAGATAAAGAAACTGGTTATTCACTCAATATGATACTAATTTAATGTTCAAATTAGTAATATTGATTGGGTGGTAGTCCTTTTTTCCAATCGAAAATTTCACGGGCCATCCTGTTTTCAAATTTTAAAGCTAAATTTAGACATTAATTTAGCATTTATAGCTTACATCCTTTTGACGGAATGGATATTATATTTTACACATCGTTATTATCGAATGGAATATATTTTGAAAGATTGGAAGTTACGTCCTTTTTCCTTTCCAAGATTAAATAATATTTGTAATTCACGTGGGCTACATACAACACACACGTGACT
>JAGVSQ010007542.1:0-15229 GCA_022683975.1 Rhyacophila evoluta
CAAACGAACGAACGAACGAACATACATATTTTGACTTTTATATATTAGATATATTGCACCGTCACAATATTATGCATTTGTAAAATATTATACGTAATATTAAAATCTAATTTATCAGTCTTGCGGTATAAATAATCGTTTACGCACCCTGTTCTAGCAATATGTAAGGACTCTTATTTCGAGACAGGTTTCTAGTCGAAAGGGGAATAAGAACAGCTCTTCTTTCTGTCTGAAGACATGTTGAAAGACGGATATCCAAACTAAAATAATAAGGAAGCACCCTCATTAATTTTTATTATTACGCTACGTATTGCATTCATACGTGCTATGGGCGCAACTATACTAATGTGTTATACTAAAACTACAATACATAGATGTATATTGTTATAAAAATATTCGTTCTTTAACAATTTTATATACGAGACTTATAGTAATACTAATACTTTATACAATTTCCGAGTTAGTATTGTAATCAGTTTGTGTTACTACGGATTACTATGGATGTATAGTAAGTATTGTATTTATTTTTTTAGGTGTTGAAAACATTGCAAATTTTAAATTTAGGGAATTTAGAATACGACATAGTATATTAACAAAAAATGTAAAGAAAATTTTTAAAAAGAATATATTATAGAAATAACGTAAATCTAAAAAAAAATAACATAGGTAAGAAGAAAAAGAGAGTCTAACAAGAACGCTGGCCATACCCTATTCTAAAAATGTATACAATAGCATCCATTTAAGCTCACTCTCACATAGGTGGAAGAAATCAATAACCAAGGCAATCATCCAAGGATTAATATCACCATGGCTCTCAGCCAGGTGATGCTTTCGATCTCATTCTGTGAATTATTTAATTGTAGTCTAGTACTTTTGAGGATATGTATCCAAGGTTTTATTTAACAAATGTTTTATTGTATTAATACGTGCATATTAAACAAAATCCTTACTCTAAGCGGCAGTTTTATACCGGTATATTATACTGGCGTCGTGGGATATTTTTACCGTAACAATGATTGAAGATGACCTATGTACTTATCCTACGTTACTTTATAATTAATATTTGGCTAAATTTTCTAGATATCCTCATGTTTTTTTCTTGTTATCTTTATTCTTATACTATCCTTTTTGATTTCAGGTAAGGGTTCATCCATTTAATCGACGTTTGGAGATGGTATGTTATAAAAACTGAATAAGTCTTAATAACAGGTAATCTAAGATAGCATACGAATAATCATAAGAGTTATTTGTATTCAAATTATTACTATAATATATAAATATATACAAAATAAAATATATTATGCAGCGTGAATAGATTTTGTAGTTTATTTGACTCGCTAAGCAGACTCGTGAAATGACAATCAAAAGTTTTAAAACATAATGATTAATTAATTTACTCGTAAATTACAACCACAGATTCCAGATTTATCCCTTGATATATTTTGAACCACAATCAACTAATTACCAATAATTTTCTCAATTTTCATCTTATTTAGATTATAATATTTAATATTTGCCTTCATTATTTAGCTGGTACTCAATAAAAAAAGGGTTTGATTAGATATAGTGGGCAGTCACTGAATGATTTACATGGAAGTATGAAAACTTTCTTTGAACCACGGTTTCAAAGTGTTAAAATTAAATATCGTTAACTTTCGTATTTCAACCATTAGAAAAGTTTCTAGTATGTTGGATGATTTTAATTAAGTCACATATGAAGACCAATGTGTAAATGACTGGAATCATTAGGTCAAACATGGTTTCAGTGAGCAGCATGAAATCTGCCGGGCACTATACTCGATTATAAAAGTTTTGTTGAGTCTTGTGTCGTGCTAGAAAATAATATTGAAATTTTGACTCATCAGATTTTGTGTCTGTAACTAAATATCATTCTAATGTCTACGCATGGAGGGCGGATGCACATCAGCTTACTAAAAAACATCTCAAAGCCCTTTAGACCAATTAGATAGGCGTCTTTTTGGTCATCTAAATATAGTGCAAGTTTATTTATTGTACAATTAATGAATCCTACGCTTAGAATAGTTAGTGTTTTCACAAGACGTACATCGTACATAGTGTTAGGGGCGGTGACCATTTTATAATGAATCTATAACGAAATTAAAAAATAGATTCTATAACCTCTTTAAAATTCTTAGTTTACTTATATAATCTCGTATGTCTTAATAATAATCGGCAATATGCTGTGTTTTGTGGCGAGTATAATATGCAATATACAGTTGCGAGAAAAATATAGGAAAATATTTTTTATTTATTTTGTCTTAATGGCAAAATTATGAATTCGACGTAACGAATATAGATAAAAAAAATTGAAAGCATCGTTTATGAAGACCTGGAAAGACCGGATAATTTCCACAGACCATCTTTTTTCTTCCTTCCTTCAAATTGTATCATAATTTATACTTCAAAACAAATATGTACCGTCATATCTCAAATTTTTTTAACTTTCAAAAAAATACAATTTCTCAGTTATAAGAGACCTAGTTTATGCTAAATATGTATATTATCATAAACCAAAGCAGCGTTAGAAAAAAACACAATCAAATGAAAAAACGATTAACATATAATAAATATAGCGATTTGTACAAAATAGAATGTGAGATAAAAATAATATTTTTCAAGTAAAAACTGAATCACTCACATTTAAAATTTACACAAAAATTTGCCAATCTTGACGTAGTGTTTTATTGTATACAATAAATGGATATAATTTCTAATAATGCTATAAAATCATAAATATAATATTTGGAACAGTGCATAGTTACAAATCGTTTTAATTTTGATCACGAAGCATAATAATTAACTTCAAGTATCTTTCACTTGCATACGAACTTATGTTCTCTCACTTACAGCCGTCATCCTCTCCTTAAATACCAAAATAAACCTGGAAGTACGCTTTTCTAGTCGATGTTATTTTTGTGTTCAACACTTGGTACAACTCATAGCCACTAAGCCCTTGTGACACGGTATTCTATATTTACGATTACCGCATACGAGCTTAAGAGTAAGTTCATTTACGAGTATTATTAATTATTACCACCAGAAGTTATCCCATATAGAATTACAAGATTAGTGTTAAACGAACTAGTATTACATGTAATCTGAATGTAAAACATTATTTTTTAAAGTCTACTATAAAAAAATCCTAATTTAAATACATACATACAAATTATCTGTCACTGAATATTTATCTGTAAAAGATATTTTAGTAGATATACTTAAAAATATGTATTATTCGCTTAATTTCGCATCGTTTGCCCTTAGCCTCAATGAATTATTTATTACTAGTCAACAATGAAGTCAATCAAAATTCTTGTCATTTCTCAATGTAACTATGAAATTCTTCAAGTGATAAACTTAAAAATTACGATCTGATTTTCTCCATTAAACTCTATTCCTCTTTACTAAAACCACCATATCCTCAGTATGTCCCATCTCACCGATAGTCTCAGTTGTTTTAAAGAAACGTTTTCAACTATTCAGCAGTCACAAAAATAAATAATATTTATTTTTAACGAAAATATTGTAAATTTTGTGTATTGGCTTTCTTTTATTTTTATTGTATGTACCATACCAAGAATACATGAAGTTGTAGTAAATATTCTCTATACTAACAAATTAATTAACAATCAGTAATTTTAATAATTCATGAAAACAACAACTCACTTGAGTATTTCTACCATAACTGTTCATTGAATGAATAGAGATTTTTGTCTGAATCACCAGAATGAAGCCTTTTTCTGAATACTAGCAGATAATATGTTTTTTTTTCATATATCCTACGGTTACGCCAACGTACTATTTTATTGGCGTATGTAAATTTATATAAAACAGCTTGATTCGCAAAGTGAATTTCAATTCCAATAATATTTAATATATAGTGTTAAAATGCATCGTTAAAGTCTAATAACCTAATAAGAATGTTTGTAGAACATTTTTTCAAACAAGCGGTTACTGCAGGATATAAATACAGCGTTAAATATTATATTCATGGTTTATTTCACCTGGAACGGAAAAATAAATCATGATAGACAATAATTGACTGCTTGGAAATCTTTATTGTTACGTAAAATCTCCCTGTCATCTTGCGCTACCAGGCCTACCGTGTTTTGTGCTTCATGAGCCTTGCCTAGTTTAAAAACGATGACTGGGGACACGCTGCTTCAATAGTACTTACTACCACATCAGGGAAGTGAAATCTATCAGGCTATGTCTCATAAAATATTTAAATTATAGGCTTATTTTCAATTGGAATTAATAATTATGTCAGTCATTTTCTATATTATTTCATAAATTCAAAGTTATCGCTTCTCTTTTAATGTTAAATTGTTAAGCAAAACAGTTATCTGGTGTAGTTATAGAAAGAAATCGTTGCATTTTTTTTAAATTTATAAATCATGCTTGCTATGACAGTAAAGCATATGGATCCACACAGCGTGAAAATATCCTCTCCGAATGTGGAATATAAGGATATCCGCAAGACATATCTTGGCAGATTATTTTTTAAGAGAATTGCTTATCAGACAATTGCTGAAAAAAATTCGATAAATATTGGAAATGAAGCCGCATTCCCTGAATTGCAAGGCGCGTACACTCACCTCCGTGGAGACGTTGCATTTTATTATAGTAGTCACAATTCAGTAGACGGAGAGTTAACTAAAATTTAACCACTTTTTTTTGAATTCCTGTAAAAACTAAGATAACACTTTACAAACAAGACCCGTTGCAAAGATAGTCACTCTAGCCTCGGAAACTAGTATATTTAAAATCATCGTTGCAGATTGAAGCAAATTATCTGAAAGTAATTATAGATAATCAGGACACAAGACGGTCCAATCAACTAAGATTGGGAGATCGTATTGATCTATTCATGTGCGCCATATAGTAAAAGAAAAATAAATGAAGCAATTGATGTCGAGCATTCCAGTAAAATCAGGCTGCCGTATTTATAGCAATTTGGCTTATAAATCAATTCAGCAGTCAAGTAATAATTGCTACCAACCTTATTTAACAGTAAAAGTCTTGTCAGTGAATGGGAAAAAGTATTGATTACCTATTTGACAGCGAGTAAAAGACACAATCGAGGATAAAACATGCGCATAATACAAATACTTCAAGATAGGAAAAATATAGGTCTTATAATCGATGCAATACACTAATAATTAAACCTAATATACGAATAGTACTATGCGTAGGAAAGAACTATCAGTTTTATTTTATTATATCCATAAATAACCTTATAATAAATGTATCAACATGTTTAGCAACAATTGTTTCCCGATAGAGCTTGAAATATAACTGTTGCTTAGATTTATGTATCGTATTTTTCTATAAGTATCTGTTAACATACTAAACTATAATATGTCATAAATTATTGCATTGAATGAATTGAATTATTACACCATTGTTTATAGCATAATGTAGAATTTTATTGCTGCATTTAATAAAACTCTCTACAGGTAATTTGACAAAATAAATAATAAGAATATTAGATTTAAAATGATTTTACATTTATTATCTTGCAAAATAATATTCTTGTTTGTAGAATTCATATAAATGTATTTATTGCTTGTGTTACTTCACGTTTTAGTGCACATTTTATTGCTTCGGTGTATAATTGTTTTGAACGGTCACAGAGCTGAAAGTCGGTTACTTCGAAAACTAGAAATTTCGTTAAATAGTTTAATGTCTGTTTTATCGTTATTAATAATTAATATACATTAATTTTATTTTTAAAACATGTATTTCAGCAAATCTATCAGTATCAGCAGTAATGATAAATGAACTTTTTTTTATTTTTGGAGTATTCCTTAGAATATTTTATATTCTAGATATACTCGTAAAGGACATGTTTTTCCGCATTAAATAGTAGGCGATTCATTTAAATATTTTTTTTTACAAGAATAAATTGTCACTTAATAACTCAACCCATTGAGTATGTAAGTGCTGCATAAATGTTTATTAAAAACATGGCAATTTTTTTATGCAACTTTGGGACTCGGAATCCGCGATATCCGAGCAGTCCACAGTTATACATATTTAATTCGATGACAATAATTGAGTTGTTGTTTTATAGTAATATTTAAATGTCGACGTACTCACTTAATTTTGTATATTTATGAAAATGTATACTACGTTAGAAAAGTTACAAATACTTGCTTCGGTTATTAATACGTTCCTTCTTATTTCTTCTTTGCATGTTGCCTTTTGTCTTTGAAAATAAAGAGTTTATATATAACATGAAGACTAGAGTCGAATAGAATATAATATAACTTTACTTTGATGCCTATAATGTATACGTGAAGTAATAAGATTAATATAAAAATACACATTCCGAATATTTGTTCCTGCGTGCGGGGCCATCTGCAAATATATCTTAAATAATTATATTACTTATTGATTGATTAGCTGAAATGATAGCTTCATTGTGTTTTAGGCTGTATTTAATTTAATTCGAAAGATCCAAGATCATTTCTAATATTCAAACCTTCATCATATTTAATTATAATAGGAATATCACGCTTATAATCGCAGATTATGTGGATTAGTTACGCACTTTCATTAGTACTTATTAGTTACGTAAAAAAACATAATTACACATCATTTCTCCAGATGCAACTTCGAGGAGTCATTTGAGAGCTTGCTTCCATCCAAAAGTTATGTAAGACGTAATCATCGGAGTGAATTATCGTCTCGCAAGTTCTCACCACCTTCTGAGAACCTATGTTAACATAGCTGGCATAATAATAAAACATTACATCGTGGGCCATAACGCTAGATGGCCGTCGGATAAAGTGGTTACCGCCAAATATATTATTTCTCCCGTGAGAGGAGTGTCGTGATGCAGCAGAAATCTACTCCACCGGCACAACAGGTATAGCGGCAAATGCCAAGTAATGAATGCAGTATGTAGAAATTCGATGTTAAATAATTCTTTTCGTGTACTACTATTAGTCTAATTAGTTATAAATATCTAATTATGTATTACTAATAATGGTTTTAAGGTTATACATATGTTATTATTTTAATGCAATAGTTGTTTACAGGGATAGGCAATGATGATGTTTACTAGTCAATATATTATACTTATTTTACTCCACTTTCAGAGTTAAAATAACTACTTTAATGTTTGGTATTATGTAAGCGTATTTGTGTAAAGAATATATACTATTTAGACTTAAAAATATACGTATTGTAAAGTTAATAACTGTTTACTAAATCTTTATACGGAGATTACACACAGATTTAAAAATTAACACAATAAACCTATATTATCTCATACTTACGATATCAAAATAAAAATGATTCATATAAATAATTGACACAAGAGTGAAATAACGGTATATATTTAAATATGTATTTGAGCTTTTTGTATAAATTAGATAAATTGACGATTAGGATAATTTTTTCCATGCTTAAAAATATATTCATGGCCGGTATATTTTCTTATAAATTATATACTATCGGAGAAATCGTACAGTATTTATAATTAACCATTAATAATATTGCAATGAACATATTCTTTGAATGCGAGTATAATTATAGTCGAAAAATTTAGAAGGAAAAAATTTAGTCGAAAATAAAAGAGTTTAAAAATGAATTAACCTAAAATCAATTTATATCAACTTTTATCAGTCAAAAGTATTAATTAAAATAATATTCGTGCATTTAGACATAATATACACAACAGTTTGCAGCACAATTAATTGCTTAGTAATAAAATACAATACAAGATTTTAGTTCCATGACAACTGCACACATGACAGCTGCGCACATGACAAGTGCACACATATACAACTGCACGCATGACAAGTGCTCACGTGACATATGCGCACATATTGAAGTGCTGACTTTAGTGTGTAACACAAAAATTAATCAAGTGTAAAATGTCTTTTAAAATTGAAATCACAAAATATCCACTATCTCAAAACTAATCAATTGTTAGGAAGTGATTATGAATTATTTAAATAAAATATAAAAAATTTCCTATACCATGTCTTAATATTAATTTCTGTTTTAGTGTGAGCACTCCGATGTGTGCGTAGATGTCATATGAGCACTTGTCATGCGTGCAGTTGTCTACGTGTGCACTTGTCATGTGAGCACTTGTCGTGTGCGCAGTTGTCTGGTTACCCAAGATTTTTCATCTGTATTTTTTTTCTAAGCTGAATTATATTTTTAATTGCTTGACTTTCAAATTATTATACCTTCTTTCATGCGCGTCCATGGCTAGGCTTCACGCTTGGCGATTTATTTGCAATAGATAAAGCAGTGGCGACAATAAACATTATTTGACCTCGCGTAAAAGTAAAAGCAACATATTTTCCAGTGCAGTACACGTGTCAGACACGAACAGTTTTTCTTGTCGAGAGGGTTGGCTAGACAGAATTAACCTTACACCTTGATTGTGATCTATGGCTTATTAATTTGACGGTTGAATGCGCGGTGGAATTTATTTTGCAAGTTGTGAGAGATAATTTGCAGTTATATTTACGGATATCATACTTACAATCAATGAATGCAGTACGAGCTTTATATTTTATATTTAATACGACTCCATTTGGAGTTGGTTAGTTATATAGGTAATATAATAATTGAATATTGCAGTTAAGATTTATATCCACAAGCAAGGTTATGTTAAGTAATTAACGAAAGATGTGTTTAAACACATTAAAACATTTAAACGTCAACGTTTAAAAAAATATTAACAAAATCAACTAAATAGCGTGATATCATCAATAAAATAGCTCACATATTTTGTCTGATATTTAAAAAAATGTTTAACGGACAGTTTTACGTCAAAAGTTGCTTCTTATTAATATGGCATTAAATCGCACTTTGTCTACACATATATACTAGAAAATTTGATTTGTGTTAATTCGTTTTTATCGATTGGTAGAAAATCCTGCGTACTATTTTGCTTCATAGAGTTATGATCATAGTCAGTACCAAGTTTTCACCGAAATTATTTAATTTCTTTAGAAAGTTAACAATAATAAATATTTTTCAATGTATTATTGCCATTTTTGGCCAAAATGACTTTTTTTGATAGATACACAAATTTTTACAAAGCCTTTCGTTTGCAAAAATCAGTTTGACGATAGCTATCTTATTAGCGGAGAAAAAAACAGAAGAGTGTAACTTTAGAATCGGATTTTATATCGCCAAAAATATCTTAAGACCTCAATATATCAAAACTATAAAAATGCAGTTAATCAGAAGGGCGATATAATATAACTGTGTGTATGTAAATTACAATATGCGAGAATATTATTTTCCGATTAGGTTCATTCCGATATATTTGATTGTCATTATCCAAAGAAATATACACTTCGAAATAGTTTATGGAAAACAGTTTTTACCCTGGCTAGATAATATAGAAAATATCACACATGAATATTGCAAAACTATATATTTTATATGTAAAACAATTTATCGTATTTTCTATTATTATGTTTCTGAAAACGACCCGTGATTGCAAACACTCAAATAGCCAAAAAGGTAGAACTAAGCATTTATCTTTATTTTGAAATCTCTTTCATTGTCTTTCATGACCAATAACTAACATTTTCCCATAACAATAAATTCAGTAAACGCTCCCTCCAATTAAATGAACATACATCTGTTTTAATTCGTGACATACAGTAAATTTCAGTTGTTCTAAGGAAATTCAATATTCTCTAGCCACTTTGAACAATAAATGCTGAGAATTATTGATTTATACTCGTAGTTCCCATTTCTATTACAAATACGGTGGACAAATCAATTCTACTTCTGTTAATATATTGTGTTGAAATTACACAGAGCTGTAGATAGTCATAATAGAAGATATCTGAAATTTAATTCAAACATACAATATATTATTATATGGTTAAAAATGAGAAAAATACGCTTATCAATAATTTCATTGCCCATAGCTTTGGGTATAGTGAGAGTGCTATAAGATCAATGATTAGAATGTCGTAAATATTTATTAAAAAATATTTTTCGATTTAGATTTTAGTTAATGGATACTAACTTAAATATGATTAAAATACATAGTCAAGTAGGATATTTTGGAAGACAAAGCTGACATAGCTTGAAGACAAAGTCACAGGAACCGGTTAATAATTAGGAATTCAAATGGTTTCGAGTGATTTTGGTTATTTACATGCGCTGCCTTAAAATAAAATTGGAAACAATAAATATTCTTATCAGCCATACTTAAAGAATGTGCTTAGTCACTTCTTCCAGGCACTTTGATTATAAAAATTACGTTATGTATATCCAGAACTCAATGACTATTTCTTATAGCCTCATACATATTACTCTTTTCGTTAGTATGCATTTTTGTCATAACAAGTTCAATTTCACGGATAAAATGTTCATTTCAACCAACTCATGTCCATTCAACGATTATTTACAGACAGGAAAAAAATTAAAAGTTTCTGTATCATTAGTATTCATTATTTTTAATTAAATTTAATTTGATTTCGTTGATTTGATTACTTCTCATTATTATTATAATGGATATTTTAATATTAAGTATGCTATTATCGGTCAAAAGATGCACGTGCATTTTAACGCTAGCACGATTTATATGTAAGCTTGTTCCATTTTAAATTCGGCCCCGTAAAAAATCGTACAAGGTAATTATTAAATAAGATTATACATTATGATTCGACTAAAATTGCACAAATTGTAAGTTAAAACGCATTTAACTAACGATATTGTTCTCTATTTTGATAATAATATGCACAGTATTTTTATTCATATTATGGGGTATTAAAATAAATAAACAAACAAGCGCATCATTTTATAGATAGACTTTTCCTCTTGAAAAGGAATTCTGAAGGCATGCTTGTATAGTAACAATTTATATTATAAATTATGTACCAAAATTTATTTCCTGTCAGTTAAATGTGGTTAACTTTGAAGATAGGGTGTAAATATAAAGATTTCATTGAGATAGTTGAACACTTTTAACTAGTATGGCTATTAACTTGATATTATACCCAGAAATTTCCTGCAGAATTAAAGAATTTTAACTGATACGTCTAATTAAGAAGGCGTTTGTAATTAATCAGGGAGTTTTGAATAACTATTTTTTATCAGCTGAAAATGTTTCAAGAATCAAGCCAAATCATTATAAAAAATAATGTTTAGTATAAAAACTAGATTAAATCAGTTTAAACAGAATTCTAATTATATAAATATAATTCGTTTTTATTAATTTTGGCACAGCCTATCCATCTGCCAACAGGAATATTTGGTTCGTTATAAGTTCTTCATTTCTGTAGGACAATAAATAATAATTATGGAAAGGCAAGCCAAAACAAATGTTTTGCAGTGGTGAATAATAGATTAATATGAGTTTGGGTATCACACAATGACTTAACGTGAAATAGCGGATAAATGTCTGGTCTTGAAAAATGTGGATGAGTCTGAAGATTGTGAGAAAGAAGAAACAAAAACCCAAGCCCTAGAAGAAATTTAACAATAAGGTACTATCACACGCATTAGTCGATTATATGGAGGTTCTACTATAACTCACTATAAAATAATACTTTATCATGAATTATACGCATTAGGTAAATACTTTATATCGGATTGAAATACCCATGAAAAACACCATTTGAATTTAAGTAATGATCTCGCCTATTCTCTATGTTGGAGTGATACATATTTATGTTGTCATTTCTGACAACAATGTTTCAATTTAGATTTCTTGAGTGCATATAAACACGAAGAAAGTATTTCAAACACACATTTTATTCACTCTGAGAATAAATGTTATCTTGCGCAAGAATCTTTCTTGCCATAAATACCCGTCTAAGCACCGGACATAAACATGAAATCATCATAAAAATCAATCTCGTTCTTTCAACATCATTGGAGTGGAGAGTCAATAATTTACCGATCCAGAGGGCAGCGTTGTGGATTGGCCAAAACACTGACATTACTCACTCAACTCCAGTGGTATGCCTAATCCAAACAATGACACTACCTTCCATATTAATAAAAAACCATTCTACCAAAATTATATTTCTATTATTTTATGAATTACAACGATTTCTTTGAAAAATCTCATTCAGCGTACTTTTTTCATCATATCTGCTCCGAAAACAGTGATAACTTCTCCAAAAAGAATATGTGGCATCCCCATTGCAAAGTTTTTTTAACGAGGGTTAGTTATTAGAAGAAGTCTTTATTTAGAACATATTTTTTAAATCAATATAATAACAAATTGTAGGTACAGTCATTCTATTGTAGATTGAAAAACTTAAATATTAACAAGTTACAGGTAATACAAATAGTTTAAAGTTTCAGATCGTAAATCAATTTTTACTAGGCGCCCGCGGTAAATATTAATCAATTCATTTTTGGTCTATTATAGTTTATAATTTAGTTTTAAAATTATATTCTGCTATCGTTTCATATGTATTCTTTATATATGTTTGCCTTATCAATTATTACAGGTGTGAAATTATTAGATATACACATATATATGTATTATTCCAATTTAACCATAGTAAAATATTCCACGATACAGTTTCACATATTAATAATAACCACAGCTACGTATATGTTCGTTTCGCTGGTAGCGTAGAGGTTAGCGTACACGCTTAGCAATCCGGGGAATGCGGGTTTGATTACCACGTCTGTCAGATTTTTAATAATCCAAATCCAGTCCTGCATGACTGGATGCCCACTGGGTTGAGCAATTGTTTGACTAACAATTCTCGTAAAAAATAATCTGTCAAAAAGTCTTTACATTGCGAAGATCCTTATATTTCACTTTCGGAGTGGATATCTTCAAACTGTGTAGATTCATTAGCTCCACTTTGGAGCGAACATCTTATAAGGAGTAAGAAGACGTAGTAGAGCAACACACAAGTACAATAAATTATCAGTTTGGATGTTCAGATTTCACTAATATGGAAAAAAAAATTCAAGTAATTTGTTTGATCATTCAGCGTATATATTAGGATATTATTGGTAGCTGCTGCTTTTTTTCAAATAAAATTCTTATATCATAAAAATTATTTGAATATCAATTTAATCCATGGAGGTAATAATTTTTCTTCTTTTAACTGATGCGTCAGTGATAATTATTTTTCTAAAATAATTTGCCTAAAAAAATACAGGCATAATCGAATTCTGAACAATAAAAAAAACCAAATTATAACCTTTTATAATTTCAACTTCCATCTGCTATTTTTTTTTTGCGACTAATGAAATGATATTATATTTATTCTATCTCTTCATTTCTAATTGACATGTAGTACGCCACTGAAGTCGATTTACGGACAGATAGAACCACTAGCGCAAGTAATGGTAGCTTTCTTATCGATAGAGTTCGTTTAAGAGGTTGCCGAGGCTTCACAAACAATCTAAAATAATGTCTTTGACAGGACCGTACCACATTGCTTAAACGCAATTTGATATTAAAATTGAAGAAAATTTAAAATCCATTCTCCGTATACTTATTTCCTAATCTGTATGATAAAACTAATTAAAAAACCGATAAATTGTCTGTAACGTCGGATTGGACTTCTAAAGGGCGATTAGCGATTGGCTGACGAATGATAGTTACAGAAAACAATCTTTTAAATTAAAATTTGTGTTTGTATATGTTACATATAATGATAACGATAACATACATGTACGTATATATGAATTATAATTATTCTGTAATATTCGTGCTTTATCAAACATTTTTTTAAGAACAATATATTATTTGGCGTGCACATTGTATTTTATATGATATATATTATATCGTCGTATTACTGGCAAAAGACGTTAAAGTAAAAAAGTGAGTTTTGAGATAATCTAGTTTTAATGTTTGAGTCTCTCTAAGAAATAATACATTATACATTAAGAAATTGTCGTAAAATGTATTTAACAGAGGGACTCAAACATTAAAACTCGATTATCTCAAAACCCACTTTTTTTTACTTTAACGTCTTTTGCCAGTAATACTACGATATAATAAATATTATAAAAAATCAATCATGCTCATATTTCTTACTAGGGAGATTCATAACTTGTTCACAAAATTTGGAGTTAGAATAGTAAAAAATATTATTTAAAGTAACAACCAAAAATAAGGCTACGTAAAATAATACTTCATACTTATTATAAAAAAGGAGTATTTTATAAAACTAATTATAAATATATATTTATTTTGCTTAACTCAATTTATTTCTCAGCTTAGATTAATCTGCAATATATGTATTCTTTTAGTTAGTTGTTAGTAAATAATTTAATTTTATGTTGTTTTAGGAATTATTTGTTGGTAAAATCAACTAACCATTCTACGTCACTGAAAAAAAAATTTTTTTTGCTGTTTTTAAGGTCGAATGGTTCCAGTATTTTAAATACAAAACACAGAGAGAAAACTATACCGGGAATGAAAGAAAAAGGGTACAGAGGAAGTCGTTAAAATCATACAATCTCATAAATACAGATTCTGCGCTGTGTGAATAGACGTTGTTCTATTGTACGGCATTATAGTCTTTTTTCCTAGACAGGAAATATTTCGTAGATCGTAAACATGCCCGATATAGTAAAAAATATTTTCTTTTGCTACTTCTATGCAGATAACTCTTCTGTAATCTGACGCATAGTATTTTCTCATCAAAACAGTAAACATTCTTATATTTATTTCTCTATTTCAACGAACGGCTCTTATAAAATTTCGAATATTCTTCCTTAGTCTGGTAAATCAATTTATATCATATCGTCGTAATACTGGCAAAAGACGTCAAAGTGAAAAAATTTAGTTTTGAAATAATCGAGTCGTATATTATATTTTACACTAAGAAATTGTCGTAAAAATTATTTAACAGAGAGACTCCAAAAATTATTTCAAAATTCACTTTTTCACTTTAACGACTTTTGCCAGTAATACGACAATATATCAATTTAAATACATATTGCAATTACATCTAAAATTCCATGAAATAATGATGATAATAGAGGTTGTTCATTTGGGATTTTTATTTATTTTTTACACAGAAAGTATATTATCCAGTTAAATAAAATTGTATTTAATGTTATTTAATTTATTAGAATCATGTGACTCCATCTGCTTATAAAACCTGCGTTAAAAAAATATATATTTTTTAAATAGTATTAACATCATATGTATATACCAGTCTCCCCGGTAGCGTTGTTGGTAGCGTACGCGCCTAACGATCCGGGGAATGCGGGTTCGAATCCCCATCTG